>VYZQ01017874.1:0-27329 GCA_013400655.1 Mystacornis crossleyi
AAAAAAAAAAGAAAAGAAATAGATCAGATCGTATTTTCTTTGGGTTTAATATTTGCAAAATCAGTTGTTTTATGACAAAAAGACATACAAAAAAACCCAGTCCCCTGATCACCCCCTCCGCTTTGGAAATGAAGCCTGGTTTGTGGTTTATAACAAATCTCAGTTTAGAAAGGGTGTGTGTAGCCCTCAATATCATCTCATCAGCTTCCCCGAACTCCACTTCAGGTACAAAATACTATTTCAGGTTTTTAATATTTTATTTTTACCTGATCTATTTGTTTTCCCTTTAGGAGCTGAGAATGCAATCTTTGTTTAGGATTGAGCTAAATAATGTAGCTGAACTATATAAATCATGTCTAAGACAAGATGGAGTAAAGGAAGAAAAGAATAGAAGTTTATAAAGTTTGGAGGGAGAGAATTTATCTACAAAGAAATTGAATGGACCAACATGAATCTGGTGTTGAATAGGCAAGGAAAGGGATTAGAGCCCTGATAAACAGGGTAAGGTTAAAAAAATAATCCTATGCAACTACTTCTGTAGAAAAGATATTAATTTAGGTAAGAACAGTATTTTTGACACAAAACTGAATTAATCTGTGAAGTCAAAGACTCGATCTTAAGAAGAGGATGTTCAGTTGTATTAACCAAGCTAAAATAAAGATAGAAAAGGCAAGGACAGTCCTCCGACTTGGACATATGTTGCTTTACAACAGCCCCTGCCAGTCTTTCCTCTCTGGGATAACATATTGCATACTTGTATGGAGCAGGGGAGTTTTTCCCTGGGTCAAGGGCAAAGTGTTGCACAACCAGCCCAGGTGCCTCGCAGGCGTCGTGGATCCATCTTTAATCTCCCGTTCCAACATCAATGTTGGCCTCTGCTGGAGACAGGGGGAAGATGGATCACTGAGTCTGTTCTGGCGTGATAGTTCCTATGTTTTGTTCCATAGAAAGGGCTGTGATCAACAAAAGCACTGCCAGCGTAGGTCACTTGCCAGTTTATGAGCAATGGGATTGTTCCGCTGGTTTGTGCAGCCCCGGTTGTTTTTGCTGTTATTGAAATGTGACGTTGGCTGACAGCTCTGTGGGATCTCACATATGGAGGCTCTGCTCCGCAGGGATGGGAGAAACTGGACAAATTGTGGAGGGTTTTCACATATGGGGCCAATTCATGCCTGATGAACCCCTGTGGAAGCTGCTGGCGCTGCACCAGCCGAGAGGCTGACCCGTCAGATCCACTGATTCATTGTGGTGCCGTTGTCATGATTAAAACACTCGAAATTTTCCCCCTAATGGGGGACCACGCTGAGTTTCAGCATGTCCTGCTCTGCTGCCCGCCTGTTTCTGTTGTTGTTACGTCTTCTGGGGTTGTTTGTGTTTGTTTAAAAGGAGCACAGTGAACTAAGCTGGTGGTTGAAGCGGCAAATGTGGCTTAGTGGGATTATAAAGACATTTGACGTTCTTTGCCACCTTCTTAAATGTGTGACGTCAATGGGTATGAGAACAGGCAATGTGGATAAAGAGGAATCAGATGACAGAAATGAGACCAGAGTGGTGGAAAGCAGAGGAGATGGGAAAACCGCTGGGATTTATTTGTACAAGGATGGTCCCAATCCATCCTGTGTGCAAGTGGCTGAGAAGAAGGGATATGTGTGTCTGGGGAAGGTGGTACCCTAAGAAGATGAGCAGGGATGGAAGGGGAAGGAACACAGTGGGATTTGTAGAACTGGGAAAAGAATTCCCAGATGTTTCAGCTGGGTTGAAAGACCTGTACGTGAGCAAGGGCGAGGGAAGCTTCACCAGTGTGCTGTGCACGATTAAATTTGGCCTGGTGGAGTGGATGAGCCGTATTTGCAGCGTGTTAGAAGAGCTGATGAGGGCACGGGTGCAAAAATACAACTGTTGTGCTGTTTTCCCAGTGATTTGTGGCCATGCTTTAGAAAGCAAGGGAGAGAAGATATCGGGATGAGTGATTTCGTAAAACCAAGCTCAAGTCTATTGTTAGGCACAGGCTCTGAGGGCATAATGTGGGGCTTGCTTCCACTGCTTGCAGTGTGCTGTGCAGGAGGGAAAGTAAAACTCCATGAAAATATAAGCATGAAGCTTGAAAAGAGTAGCAGGGCCATAGGCCCGCAATGAGAAACCAGAGGCTTTGGACCTGAATAATGTAAGATGCTTCAGAATGGGCTGAAAGGGTGAATAAAAATCTGGTAAGCGAAAAAACCAACAGTGTGGGTTATTTTTATTTTTAAGAGAGGTGGTAGTGATCCCAGATCCAGCTAGGAGTGCCAGTGGAGGCAGCCTGGGAAGGGATGTGGGCAGTGCAGGGAGAGTGGTTCAGGGTGGTGGAGAGAACTGGAGACACCTTCCTTTGCAGGCAGTGAGGGCCTGCAAAATAATGAGTCCCACCCCTCATTTCACTGTGTTTATGCACCTGTTCTGGCTGTTTTAGGTGCTGCAAATTTTGGGTGGTGGGAGCCACAGATGACAAAGAGGGAAGAGGAATTAAATGCGGGCCCTGGGTTGTGACTGTCCCTGAGGTGCCACCATCTAGTGCTTGCCTTGGAGCTGTCTTCTCCTAATCTTTGCTAACTGGACAGGGACAAACATGAAGATGTGTAAGTAAAACACCAGGTGTCCAGTAAAACACCAGGCTGTAAGAGAATTCACTCTTTTGTGCTTAAATTTTAGCAAACTGGAGTCAGTAGCAGTTGGTCTCTCCTCAGGCTTAAGCTCACATGTAAATTTTGAATCAGAGAATCCCAGAATGGTTTGGGCTGGAAGGAACCTTTAAGAAAACTTAGAGCCCACGGGCAAGGACACCTTCCACTATTCCAGGTTGCTCCAAGCCCTGTCCAGCCTTGTTTGAGGCAGAAGCTGATGAGGTTTTAGCTTGGAATACAAAAAAAGGGACAGGAGGGTGAGCCGGGGGTGACATTCAAGTGGCGTTTGTCCGGTTTGTAGATGCACCATGAGAGAAGTGAGGAGCCAGGAAGGTGGATAGGAGGGCACAGTGGTGAGGTGGAGATAAAAGGAAGGTGCAGAGATGAAAAGAAGCTAAAATTGAAGGTATGGTTTAAAGTCAAAGGTCGTGGTCGCCATTAGAGACAGGAGGGTGAAGGTGATGGATACTGAGCTGTTCAGTATTAACACCTCCCTCTCTTGAGTTCTCCTCACTCTTCTGTGGGGTTTTTTGTGTGGTTCAGAGTCTCAGACCTTGTTTCACACTCCTTTCACCGAGCACAGCCTTTCCCAGGCAAGCTGGGATGGGAATTACTTGGATGGAGCACTCCAGCCCCCAAACAAGCAGAAAATGCAGCTCCACGCCAGTTCCACCAGTGCAGCTCCAGAGGCCAAAGTTATTCCTACAAAACTACTGATGTTACACTTAGGGATGGGTTTTGCCACTGTATTTGAGACTGTGTGCAAGCTGGGCATCTTAAAAAACTAGTGATAAAATTAAAAAAATTTGTTATTGCCTTCCACATCTTGCTTGTGTAATCTGCCTGCAGAGTGTCTGAGCCATCTTCTCTCAATCTGGAGGTAGTTTTGGTTTCACAGAGATGGTTTCTGACAGGTCACCTCCGTCAGCCACTATGTTTTGGAGCTGCAAAAAATAAGAAAAATAATAATTTTGCTCCCTGAAAGCCAAATCAAACCGCAGTACAGATCTGACAGCTGTCCAGGCAACTGAAAACAATCAGTCATAAAATGCCTTTAAATCAACAAATAGAGAACCAAAGAAATATCCAGTGAGATTAATCACTGTCAGTTGTTCCAAGATTTTATAACAAAGGGGCAGAAGGAGGAATTAGTCTTGCAGACTTTACACCCCCCTTTTTTCTTTTTTTTTTTCAAAGGGCAACAGTTATCCAAGTCAGTAAAAATGAGGTAATTATATTGCAAAATTCTTTGGATGAGAAGGAGACCTAGTTCTAAAATCTGAAGCTACATTTACCCACAGCAGAAAATTGCTGGAAATTGGGTGAATAGCAGCTTGCATGTTTATTTTTCCTAGAAGAAAACAATTGACTCTTCAGAACTCGTTTGGAAGTGACTGAAAACAGATGGCAGTGGAGATGATTTGCTACCCAGAAGCATCAGGGTGGTTATGGATTCCTGGGGGCTCCTGTCGTGTTTGTCTGCCTTGGGCTTAAACAAATACAAACTGGACTGGGGAGCAAAAGGGGCTTTTCAGGAGTTCTCAGTCACTGGTCCCTCACACTGAGAGAATGGGAATGCAGCTTTGTCCTTCCTTCTGCTGAGATCATCAGTTACTTTGGTGTGGGCTAGGGGCTAGGCAGAGCTGGCACCACCTCCCCCAAATCCTGAAAAATTGACGTTTTTATTCTATACCAGGGGGAACAAGGTGTGCAGAATTTCCAGGCAGGAGCTTGACAGAGAGAGGTCCCCTCAGTGCTGTTTGTGGGGTTGATCTTCCTGGTGAGTCTCTAGCAGAGTTAATTTGCCCTGCAGTAACTCCAGGTGTTTGTGATTGTAATTCAGGACTCCACCAATAATGGAAAAAAAAAATCTCCCTCTATTTCGTGTGCAGAAGCTCTGAGTGGGTCCCCCAGTGGTTTTGGGGATCCCTGGTGCTAAAGGGGGAAATAAGGAAGCTGCTCTGGAGGTTGGTTTTCTTTATCAGAATAAAGCTGGGTATTCAGTGTTTGAATAAATCACCTTTTCCTCTGATGCTTTTTCAGTGTTAATACACCAAGAATTCGAACTCTCTTTCCAAGCCAACAAGTAAAGGCATTAAATGGGAATTAGGCTGTGTTTCCTTTAGCCAGAACACCCAAACCAGGCTTACTATTTTCCTATTAGCCACTGAGAACAGAGATATAATTACCCTTTTTCTGTATCCTATATATATATACACTGTACAAGACATTTTTTTCAGTGTATTTTATGCATTAGTCTTCATAATTTCTATATCTGAGTTGCCGCATGGTTTTTACTGTTGTGCCAACAGCATTGGGAGAACCAGGTATTGCTTCAATTAACTGCGCGGCCTGAGGACACCCACGGCAATACTTTGCTGATCCAGAAGAGTATTTAAGCAAATGATTAATGGTGTCAGATTGTCTGGGTTAGCAGTGCTCTGTGTTTAAAGGTGAGCTCGTAGATCCCGGCTTTGGTGGATCAGGGAGCAGGTGCACATTTTCACAGTGCTTTTTTTATTTTTACAAATTTAAACGATGCTGAGGGGAGATGCCAGAGCAAACTCCCATTTTCAGGTCAGACCTGTGGCGTTGCAAACTGCCTGGGGTCTGAAGGTGGAGCCTTCCCTTTTTTGTCACTCTTTTCATCCCTGGTTTCAAAGATGAAGATGGCCCAGGTTGACCGCCCCTGCTGCAGCCTCTGGGGTGATTCGGGCTTTCAAGGTTTGCCGATACAAGGTTAATTAGTGTAAAGATTGACCCCTTGCCCCCCACTTTCTCTCTCTGAAGTCACAGCTAAGTCCTTGTGCCTTTTTATTTACTTTGCATCTTATCTCTCTTTGTTCTGCTCTCCCCAGGAGCCCAGTTCTCTCTTCATGGCTTCAGTCTCTCTCCCTTTTTCCTTCTCTTGTTGTCACACTGAGCCTCTGGAGTTCTTTTTGCTGAAGAAAGGCCCGAGTGAAAAGTCCCCACAGCCCAGCTCTCGCATAATCTGATCCGAGCTTAATCCAATTTGTCTTGGCATGGAGTTTTATGGCTGGGATGGGCAGCCCCAGAGAGCAAACCTGTGCTGGCTGCACCGGGACATTCTCCTGCCTCGCTGCATCGCAGCTGGCTCGGTCCTGGCCAAGGAGGTGTTGTGGGTTAAGGTTTATAAGTGAACTACAAAGGGATGGGTGGCCTGTGGAGAAAGAGCCTTGCATCCTCTTCCGGCAGAGGAAGAAGCTGGGCCTGGGCAATTAAAAGCAGCTCAGTGTGTGTGGCTTCGAGGGCACTGAGGGAATGGCTGGTTCCTGTGCAATCATGGGCCTTGGAGGTTTCCTCCCAGCTCCACTCTTGCTGGAGCCATCTCTGAGGGTTATCTCGTGGCCCCTGAGGGAGATGGTTGCTTCTCTGTGCCCTCCTCCGAGGGGGTGGCGGGATGTGACTGCTGGTGGCATCACTGAGAGGTTGCTTAGATGGATTGATAGAAAACCCTTCCCACAGGGCGTTTTAGTAAATCAGCTGCTGAAGCAGCTCTCGGTTACTGCCATCCGAATTTCTCCCCTCACACTCAGCGAGGAGGATGAGCAGAGCAACCAGACGAAGTTTTTATGGTGGATGGGGTGGGTCTGTCCCCACTGTCATTAGCAAAGCTCCTTCAAGGAGCACCTGCACCCCTTTACCATTTCCAGGAGGATTCTGAAGGATACTCTTCTTCACTGTGCTCATGTCAGGCTTTTGGGAATTTTGACGGGGGCAGAGACTGAAGAGATAGAGGAGGTGGTACGAAACTGCTGCTTCCTGAAAGTGCCCGAAACCCCAGGTTTTTTCCAAGACTTTTGACCATCTAGAGAGCTTAAACTTAAGGTGATGGTGGAAAAGTGTGCCCATAATGCAGTTGGGGCCCAAATCTGAACAAAGAGTTCCTCAAGTGCTCGCTGATTTAGCACATGGCTGGAGTGCTTTGGATGTAAGGAGTATTTTAGCCATGTTTACAAAGGCATGAAATAGTGTTCCTTGTGTTAATGGTCCATTTAATAAAGGCCTTCCAGCTAGGCCATTTCAAGGCATTAATTGAACCTCTTGGGTGCTCAAGGCCATTAACCTTTGATTGAAGCCCACACCAGAGGCAAACTAATCGCTCCAAGTTCTCCCCAGCCTTATTGCCTAAGCACAGCGCAGGAATGTGGTGCACGGTGGATAAATCATTCACCACGATATCATCAGGGCTGCTGGGCTGCCGTCTAATTCTGCTGGGGTACAGAATGTTACAAACCGTGGCAATTAGCATTTGCAGGCACTGGGAGACCCGCTTGAGTGATATACATGAGTTTAAAGAAAAAAAGAAAAAAAAAAGGGGGAGGAGGGAGAACAAGAGAAGCAGGGAGCTGAGTGTTGGCAGGGAAGTGCAGCCTTCCCCCGGGCAGGTGCATTACCTCTGTGGTAGTTCGCTCTTATCTCTGCTGATCTGGACCATCTGCCAGGTCTTTTCCATCCCTGTGCTGGAGGCAGGGTTTGTTTGTGCCATAATGATGCCTTATAACGGAGAGTGCTGGGATGTAGCTGTGCACGTATCCAGAAAATCCGAAAGGATCCAGAAAAAACACTGGAGACAGTTTAGAGCTCTGTATTAGAAAGTTTATTTTCTCTTATGCTTTCCTTGCTGTCTGGGGTAGTTCTCTGGGGGATCTGAATATTTTTAGCAGTGACTTTAAGCTGCAAATCGAAGTTGGTTTGCTGGCTCAGACCAAAGCTGACAGTCCTTCCCGAGGTAAAACTCACCCTGGCTCTTATGGGACTTGTCTGAGGTGACAGGATTCAAGATTTCCTTGCTGGTGCTTTCTGGACTTGCTGTAATGAGCAGTCTGTGAGAACACCAAGAAAACAAATAAAAAATTGCATTGACAACCCATTCTTCCCACAGAGTTAAACCAACCAAACAAAAAGACCCTCCCGAACCTTGTTTTCCCATTCTTGTTGGTCTGCTAATTGCTTTACAAAGAGGGGGGCTTCCTCTCCTTCCCATCTGGCTCCTCCGGGCACCCCCTTTTCCTTGGCTCTCCTGCTGGCTGAGTGCTGAGCTATCTCCTCATCTGAACCAGCAGGAGCTGTTTGGAGCTTCTCAGACCTCCAGTGTTGGTTGCATCCCAACTCAATTTTGGTCTTCCAGTGCTGAAACACAAACAGAGACTATTCTGGGAAGGAAAAGGCTCTGCCCGTCCAAAGCCAGAGGCTGGGACAAGCCCTCAGTACCGATCCCTGCCGATTCCAAGAAGCAGCTTTGGACTATTCTTGTGTGAAAAGCTGTCTCTGCTGCCCTGGGGCTGGCGGGGATCTGGAGGGGGCTACACGTGTGGTAGCCCCCAATTACCAGTCCTAGTTCCCAGTGAGAGGGACTTTGGTCCCAAGGACAATAAGAGCAGGATATTCTGCGTGTCCCTGTCACTGTGACCTCGGAGCAATAGGACTGGAGGGTGGAGTTTCCAAACTGTGTGGCAAGTGGCTCCAGTCCTGAAGGAATCCAAAAGCCTCCAGTGAGCTCATGAGCAAAATGAGGAGGAATGTGTAGCTACTGGCTGGGTTCTAGGACACTGCAGTCCCTAAGTCTAGCCTAAACTCATTGCCAGAGCAATGAAAGAGCAGGGATGAGTTTGAGGGAGTGCAAAAGAACATGAGCTCACCCTGGAGGTCTTAAGCTGCCAAGGTTTTCCTGAAAAGGGAGCCGACTCCATGCAGACAGAATACAAGGACTCAAATGTCCCCAATAGGAAAGTTTCTATTAAAAAACCCAAATCCAGACATGTGCTTTTTTATTAATGAGAAAATTCTTCTGTTGTTTATGAGATCAACCCTTTAAGGGGGGCAATGGGAGGAGAAGAAGAAAAGAAGCTGTTTGTTAGCAAAATGAAATCCAGACAAATATTTATAGCTACTTTCAAGTGGCTTGTTCTAACATGAGTCGACTATCCTTAATACCTTCCCTTTAGCACCATTAAGCATCTCACTGGCACTCAGAACAAATTTATGAATGTCTTATAAAAGTCAACAAGCCGCAGGAAAAAAAATAAATAAAAAAGAGCCTTATGCAAACAGTGCTTCATTGCAAGAACTCAAACAAAGAAGGTCACATTCATCATTCACTCCTGCAGAGGGAAAGCCAAGAAGACGGATCGATGATGACACAAGACCTGGCTGAGTTTAAATCCCCACCTAACAGGAGTTTCTGGAGGTGCTGCCAGGGTGGCCACACTCTTTGCAGGCTGCTCTCCTGCCACATCTCACACGTTCCAGTGATTGCTGTTCTCCACAAGAGCTCTCGTGTGGCCGCAGCAGTCTGACCTGCAAAGCCACCTGAGGAGCTGAATTCCTGTCCAGTGGAGTGTGCTGGGCCGTGGGCTTAATAAAATTAGGCAGAGGTAACATTTATATGGTTGGAGCCTGTCCATCAAATGGAGGGAAGGGTATCAGCATGGGGGAATTGAGGGTAGATCAGGTGGTCAAATGTGACTCTACTCAAGTGTGACCTAAAGGAACATTCCTACTCGATTAGGATATAATGTTAATTTTCTCAGCAACTTTTAAGAGTTGATACAAAAAGTTTTGGTAGTTGTAGGTGCTGGCTCCCCGTTGTACTCAAGTACTGCCCATTGTACTGCGTATTTTGTGATACACAAATTGGCAGTTCAGTATTAGGAGCTTGGTGCAGTTAAGGAGCCTTTTTATCAGTTCTAGAAAGCTCTGAAGCCAGAAGGGTGATTTCACCATGACAAGGCCGTTCTTTCAGCGACACAGCGAAAAAGGAAGGACACCTGCATGGGGTCCATGGTTAGAGGTTAAAGCTGGGCTGAGCAGGGGCTGCAGGAGGAACGAGGTTCAGTTCAGAGCATTCCCACTCACCCGCTGTACTGGGGAGACGTTTGGGACTGGCTTCAGGTATGGGGCGTGGGGCTAAGCCTGGCTTCAGGGGAAGGTTAAACAACTGGACAGATGGTGGAAGGAATATGCCTTGGAGGATAAGAGATGGGGAAAGAGTTTAGTCTGCACAGAGGATTGATAATCCTGGGTTAAACCTGGGACTGGAAGGACTTTCTGTACACAGCTGGGGTTTTGGCTCAGCAGTCATTCCAACGAGAAAATTCCTTTCTTGTGGCACCTGTGTGGTTTCTGATGAATCCCTGAATTGTTCTTTCAGCTCTCAAACCTGCACTCTAGTTTGCCTTACCCCAGCTTTGGGAAATCTGATCAGATTAGGAACAGAGGGGGTTTGTATTCTTTTCCTGTCAGGATGAGGAAGCCCATGTGCACACAGGTCCCACAAAATCAGCAAACACAGAGCTGCACTTCACTGAAATCAGTCGTGTCCCACCAGGTGATCGGTGCTGCAGAAGGGAGCTCGTCCCTTTAGCCCCCAGAGCTGTGAAATCCTTTGAATTCTGGATAAATGCAGATCACAGTGTGCACTGAATTACAGAATTCTGCTACTGCTCTCATGTGAGGGATGCTGAGAAACTCTGCCCATAAATATAGGCTGGAAAGACACTGCTCCTTGATAGGGTTTAGTGCTGCCTCCAAATCGAAAACCCCAGTGGGAGTGGGGCACAATTTGCTTGTGTCTGTTCTGGTTTGTGCAGGGAGATAACCCAGTGGAAAGGGAACTGTTGCAGGACATTTGTCATTTTTACCTGTCAACTCATTTTCCAGCAGAACTAGAAGGTCTGTGCCTGTGAAAGAGCCTGCACGTTCACGTGAAGGGGAGTGGGAAAAGCAACCCCCAAACTTTTCATCATTCACACAGAAAAGAATGAAAGGAACCAAAAAAATCAAGTGAGGGATGATGAAAGAGCTTCATGGTCTTGGACAGGGGTTTTTTAGGGTTAAAGTCTGCCTGCTGCAGAGTTAGGCTTTCTCCTGCTCTGAAACCATGCAAAAGCTAAACAGTTCAAGAGTATTTGCTGCTGTAAATTGTTATCCAGAACCCCAGTGCTTTTGGCTGCCTGGGCTTTATCTCATGTGTGTCTTTTCCTTCAGTATTTAAGGTAATTTTCCCCTTTATGGCATGGCACAAACCGGTGACAAACCCCTCAGCAGTTTCTTTAACCACTTGTTTTCTTTCAAGCATTTTGTCTTGCTGAATTATTGAGTCAGCTGGAATGACCTTGGTGTAAACAAATACTTTTGAACTCGTGTGAGAATCAAAGACAAAAGAATGTGAAATGGAGGCTGGAATCTGGAAATGATCCACGTGAGGCTGGCATCAGTCTTCCATCTTTTCTTCATTCATTTTTTGTGATATGGAGGCCAGAGTAAATTTGCTCTGTTCAAAAGTGAAGAAAAGTGAATTTCAGGCAGCAGCACAATGCTGGCAACACTGGCGTTTATAAAAATTAATCTGCTTTGTTTCCTGCTTTAGCAGGAAATCAATATAAATCATAAATGCTTTAGCAGGAAATCAACATAAATCATCATAATTATAAATCATAAATGATGTGGATTAAAGCCTCTGTTGTTTTCTGATGGCTCTTTTGCTTGGATTCTCTGACTGGACAGGAATTTTAGCTGGAAAAAGTAGCAGCTAGGACTTAACTGCAGGTTAAGGTCTTTGGGAAAGTGTGATTCTTCTGTAGAAATTCTCTCTGATCTCTTTAAGAAATGAAGAAATTGGGAGTTCAACATCACTAGGCTGTGTTTATGACTTCTTAATTTTTTTTTTAACTATTATCAGCTTTGAAACAACTGGATCGGCTGCTTGTCATTTCTAAAGTAAGAAACTGCATTTAATAGTAAAGTCAGAACTTTGCTGAGCTGCTCAGAAGAAATGAGGGTGAGTTGTGCTGGCAGGAGCAGTTCTGCCTCACAGTTTTTCTGACCGCTGGCACTGGAATTGAGAGGAGGTTTTGTCATCTATTAAAACTGACATTTAGCTTTGCCTAAGGTGACTTAAAAGTCTAAAAACAAATGCTCTGGAAATTTCATGTGCTGCTGTGTGAACTGCAGAGAAATAGAGGCTCTTTTCAGAAGCAGCCTCAGATTTTCGTGAACCTTCCCCTTTTTAAATTCTTGATCTCAAATCCTTGAGCTGAGCTTGGGAGCATCTGCAGCTTTGCTGGGCTTTGGCTGGGAAAGAAAGGTGATTGTCTGTGAAAAGCAGGCCTGCTTTGTCCCTTAGGCTGGACATTCAGGACACGAAGACATTTCAGCACCTGTCTGACACACTTGCTCCTGTTATGGGGGCACTCAGAGCTGGAATAACCCAGTTTCTCCTATATTTTATCTTGTAGCCTGCTCTTCCCTGTTGGCAGGTGGGAGGAACAGAAGGCTCTCTGGGGTCAAGGACAAGAGTGGTTTTCTCTTTAAAAAGTTCCCCATATCCCCCTTGATGCTGGAATTAATAAAATCCCCACTGTAGCTGTCACATCTCCTTTACAGGTTTCTTAGGTTTCCAGTGAGTAACTGTCTATAAATGTTAAATATCTGAGAAGTTGATTTTCCAGGCTTTTAGTGGCATTAAACAGTAGACAGGTTTGTATGGAAACCTGATTCTCCAGTAGCTGTAAGTTCCTAACAGTAACAAACAAACAAAAATTTGCTTTTTTTCCAGCCACACAATCTTTAAAATATTAACAGGGTTTTAAAAATTTTATTTGTACTAGTAGTCATTTTCCCAGCTGTTGAGCTGATCAATACTTTCATTTTTCTTCCCTCCCAGCCCATCAGGCATTTTATTTTAGTTTTTTAACAAGAAGGAAGCTGCGTTGACTTCTTGGTCTTATTCCTAAAAATATATTTCTGAGTGCAATTAAAGGAGTCTTGTCACCAGTTCCTGGATTGCACAGAAGTCCTCTCTGATACTGCAGGGCAACATTTTGCAGGCATAAATATGGGAAAGAGACTGCTGCCATTGTGACACAGCACCGAAATACTTCGTATTTATTTGTACATGCCAGCCCAGCTCTGACATCAGTGGCACCAGTGTAGATCTAAATCTTCTTGGGACATTGCAGTCCTGCACTGTGGCGTAACACTAGGACAGAAAAACTCCCAGTAACTTTCCACTTGCCTCATGGAGACCCTCTGCTCACAAAAAAACCCCCCTCTTCCTTGGAAAAGTAGAGGTTTTTTATTGTTTCTTTTGCTTTTGTTGGGAAAGGTGATGTCAGTGCGCTGGATGGAGCTCAGAGTAGGGGAAAATGTAATTCCCAGGCCTCCAGCTCGTGTTAGACCCACTGCAAAGGGTAACTTCACTCTCCTGGTCAGACAGGGAGGATTCCTGAGCGTCCTTTGGGTGCAGAAAGATGCCTGGGGCCCGAGTGTGGGGAGAAGCCTGGAGACTGGACAGAGCTGTAGTGCAGGGGAATTGAGCATTGCCTGTGCTTCAAGAGCACCAAAGCCTTTGGAACAGAGCGTGGATGTGCCCTTTGGAGAGGCCACTGGGACCCTGGTGTTGCCAGAGGGGTTGGAGGGGAGGTGGAGAAGCGAGGGAAGGCTCGAGGTGGTGGCTGAGCACAGCCCTTGCCTCGTGCTCTCCGGAGCTTGGCTGCAGCTCTGAAGCTCCTGTCCTCTGCTCGGGGAATTTGACAGATCTGCCTTGATTTGTTGCATAAAAAAATTCAGCAAAAAGCGTAAATTTGATCCCTCATAAGAGCATCAGCCACAGCTTCAAAGGGGCAGAGGAGGAAGCCAATGTCTGCGCTGCCGCTGGTAATTTTGGTCCTCTCTGGTTTATAAAAGGAGGTGCAGCGGGGAAGTTGCACAATCTGGGAACTTGAATGGAAAATGAAGAGGATTCACAGAATCAGATAATTCTCCCGAGGGAAAAATAAACTCCCAAGGAAGTGAGTGGCTGGGTATTTTGAGCACAGAAGTTACCAGCAACTGAGGGTGTCCCAGACCTGGCTGTGTGTGGCCCTTTGCTGTGCTGTGCAGCTCGGGGTTTAGAACACGTGTGTCACTCACGGCCAGGGGGTTTGTGGAGTGGAACAATGTGCCTTTATCCCTTCCCTGAGTGAAGCTGGGTTGTACTGACGATTCCTGTCTCGATCTCAGCCTTTTGGCTAATAAAGTGTCTTTTAGCTGGGGTGAGGGGGTGAAGCAAAGCACCGAGTCAACCACAGCCAAGTGCCACCAGCCCCAGTGCCACCCAGCCCTGCCTGGTGCGCTCCAGCCCCCGGGTGCTGCGCAGCAGGTTTAAAAATGAGTTGACTTTCACTGATCTGTGTCTGGGCTACCCTTCTCCTTCCATCTCCACTCAGCCAGCAGTGGGTTCTCGGGCAGCATCCCCGCGTTCCTTGGAGGAGGCTGCTCTTCACACCTGCTGATGTTAAACGCTCTGGGACCACGCTTCTGCAGATTCCCACTGTCCTCTGAACACTGGGGTGGGACGGGATCCTGCTCTCCTCTGTTTAGTTGTTCCAAAGACTGGGCCTTTTGCTTGGACCTGTGCCCAAGCATTTTTACAAGTCCAGACTTTCACTCTGCCCTTGAGAGCTGCTAGGGTTTTGGTTTTTTGGGTTTTTTTTGGGGTTTTTTTTGTTTTTTTTTTTTTTTTCCTCCCCCTCAGGATTTTGTTTATGAATGCCTCTCCTGGCCTGGCTTTTGGGGGAGAGAAATGCACACAAAAAAAGCACTAGATTATCTTGATATATATGAGAATTAGTTATTATTTGTAAATGAAAGATCAGGCTCTCACTTTGGCCTAATGTACATCAACTTCCAAATGCCCTTTCAGGAGGGAATGTGTTACTATTTATTTCTGATCTGATTTTTGTTGTCCTCCCCTTTTACCTGAAATGCCAGAATTAGAATATTTTATATCATGCAGCTGGAAAGTGAATTTGTTGTGTTCAGAGTCCTCTTGAGAAGTGACATGACAGATAATGGGCAGTTATCTGTAGAATTGCACTGCACACAGAGCAAACACGGTTTTACAAACTGACAAAATTATTACTACTGCACCATATTTGCATTTCATGTGTTGCTTGCAAAATGCATCTTATTCCTATTTGAGAGGGAGTTCAGCTGATTTGTTTTCTGTGTTGGTGTCCATTGAAATTGAGGCTTGCAGGTGGTGGAGGATAAGCACAGGAATAATTTTTATCCTGGTTTTGTAGACTCATTCCAGCATCTTTGTACCTCTGGTTCTGTGACAAGTTTTGGGGTGGCACAATGTAAACTGGCAATCTGTGATGAACCCGAATGGAAACTTTGTAGGGGGAAAATAAGCAACAAAAACTTTTTCCTGGTTGTTTGTTTTTGTGGGGTTTTTGTTTGTTTGTTTGTTTTGTTTTTTGGGGGGAGTTTTTTGGATTTTTTTGATGTTTGAGGCCCATTCAAGGCACAAAGCGTGGATGAATTATGCCTCTGCTGAGTCCCCAAAATGTAGCAAAAGCAGTTTATATGGAAGCTAAGGTAACTTAGATCTCCATAACTGAAACCATTTACTGTGAATTTCCCAATGGCAGAAGTGAAAGGATGAGTGAGGACATGGGCAAAAGAGCCACATTATTTCTGCTTTCAAAAATAGGACAAATTACAGCATTTTGAGCCCTGTCTCTTTCCTTGCCATTCCCTGTTTTTCTGCTGTGCTGGTTCTCATGGCAATGGAGCAATTCCAGCCACGTGCCCGTCCCTTTCCTGCTGACTCTGCCTGTTGAAGATCCTGGTGCTGAGGATTTGGCTTCTGGGGAATATCAGCTCAGTGGGTTTCTGCAGCTTTGTCAAAATGAGGATGTTGTCCACAACACCAGTGGAACTGGGCAGAACTGGCCACTGTGGTTTTTGGAGAAAGGGATTTCTTCCATCTCTCCAACAATTTCCTCGCTTTGCCTGGGTGAATTTTTTTAAACCTTCACAACGACTGTGACCATAGACAGGGGAATTCAAGCAGAGTTTTTGCAGGGAATTGCAATCTTTAGTGCTTGAGTCTGTGGGAAGGAACACAGAGCTGTGCTGTGTCATCCCAGCAGAATTCCTGCAGCTCGGGTCTGATTTGGGTCATAGCAACCGTGTAAGGAGCAATCCATAACACAGCAAGAACACAGTGATATTCCCCTTGATTATGCCTTCCCAGTCTGCAGCTGAGAAACTTTTTGAACCAGAGATTTGTTCCTCTTTTTCCCCCTCTGAGATCAGTGGCAGCTGTGGGCACTCAATAATCTCTGAAGCCCAGACTACTATATTTAAGTGCCTAAATATAGACATAGAGGCCTAGGAGCCCATGGGTACCATTGAAGTGGACTGGAAACTTCCCATTTGCCTTTCTGGGGATTGGATCAGGCCCTATTTCAGGTAACCAGCTTGGGAAAAAAAAAAAGTAAAATTGGATTTAGCGGCTTGTGCAAGATGGTTGAACAAATGGGACAAATGGCTGGCAAGGCTCGGGAGCTCTGGATGCCATTCCTGTGCTCCCACTGCCAAATTAAATTCGCTCTTGTATAGAAAGAGCTCGTGCTGGTGAGCCTGTTGTAGAGGTGGAAAGGCATCTTAATTGCATCTTCTCAGGGAACAGAGCTGCAGGGGTATTTTTGGGGTTTTTTTGTGCTGCTCTTTGCAGCAGTGTCTGGAGAGCAGCAGCTCACAGGATGCTGTAGCCTGACTTCTGCCTGGTTAACAAAGGGGCTGAGACACAACCTCCATCTGTTGGTCCAGAAAGGATTCGCTGTTTTTCAGTCCTTCTGCTCACCCCGAAGTGTACATGTGCATCTGGTTACAGAATTTAGTCCCTCTGTTTGAAACAGAGGCATTTAGAGAGGGGGAAGGCAGGGAATCCGGATTTGCTGTGGCGGTAAATAGGAATAATTTGGGGATTTCTCCCGTTCAGGCTACAGCTCCTAAACTGGTGGCAGGGAGATGAGCCAGCCTGGCAGCGAGCTGTGCCTCAAGTGTATGCCAAGGCCAGAATCCTCTCCCTTTGAAGGCAGGGAGAGCTAAACCATTGACTTCACTGCAGTTGGGTTAAACCTGTAAATAGTTCCTAACGCTTGCATATTATTAGTTGCTCTCATGGCCAGATCTAAGCATACTTGATCTCGGGAGGAATTTGACTTTGCATACAGCCAGACATTCCTCATTTCTCATTAGCTGGGTAAACACATGTGCAGAGAAGTTGGGTTTGTCCTCTCAACACAGTTGCTTCTTCCTGAGAGGGTGATGAATGGCCTTGTGGAAACTCTGTGAAATACAGCATTTCTGGAAAGAAATCCATAGCTATCCTCACAACGAGCTGTGGCTGTGACAGCTGAGCAGGGGAGGCTCAGGCCGTGCATAGGTTGAAGTCTTTTGTGATGTGGGGCCTTTGGCATGTGCTCTGCATGTCACAGAAGATAAGGACAGCAGTGGGTGGTTCAGCAGCTGGGATGGGAATCCAGGGCAATGGCAGGGAGCTGTCATCTGATGGCTGCAGCAAAGGGCATGGCAGGGAGAGGCTTTGGAACACTGTCTGTAATTGTGTGTGATTTGCTTTTTACTGTATTGAACTTGCATAGAGCTATAGAATGGTTTGGGTTGGATGGGATCTTAAATTTCACCCAATTTTAACCCCTGTTGTGGGCAGGGACACCTTCCACCAGACCAGGTTGCTCCAAGCCCTGTCCAACCTGGCCTTGAACGTTTTCAGGCACCCTGTGCCAGGGCCTCGCCACCCTCACAGGGAACAATTTCCTCCTAATATCGAACCTAGTTTCCCCCTCTGCCAGTGTGAACCCATCCCTGGTCCCGTGTCTCCAGTTCCTGATGCAGAGTCCCACTTGCAGTCCCTTCAGACACTGGAAGGGGCTTTGAGGCCTCAACACCACCTTCTCTTCCCCAGGCTGAACCCCAACTCTCTCAGCCTCTCTTCCTAAACTCCACCTCTTGCTTTCCTTCACCTTCTGCTCCCCGGTCCAATTTTACGCTCGTCCTTTTGCAGTCGTGCAGCGATCGACTCCCCTGTGGCTTTACCACGAGGACAAGCAATCAGCAGGTGCATTGGCCCCTCACACAAGTGAGCGGGCTGCAGTGGCACAAAAGGTGCAGGACTAGTGGCCAAAAGGTGGGAGGCTGGATCCGCACAAAAGGGCACTCTCAGGGCCTGGGGTGCCTGGGCTCTCCCTCCCTCAGTGGTCACGGGAATTGCCACAAGACTTTGGGACTGGTCCTGAGGTGGGACAGGGCTCAGTGCAGTGGAACAGCCACCCCGCTGTGCCAGGGCAGGGGCACGGCTTAGATAGGGCTGGACACCCTCTCAGTACTGCTGTGAGTGCTTCGAGCTGGGTTTTATTACTTATGAAGTGCCCGTTTCGATGCTCATTTCAACAAGGCCAAGCTGCCGTGTCTCAGTCAGTGCAGTGCACTCGTGGTTCGTGTTCCTCTCCGAAGAGCTGAATGAGTTGCATCTTGCCTGATATCTCTGGGCAAATTCCACGCAGAAGGCACTGGGCAGCCACACCCAGGGCCAGAATCTGCTCGAAAACACCAGGGGTTGGTTTTTTCCCCAATGCTCTGCATGCAAATGCAAAACACAAAGCAATCCATTTTAATCTGCAGTTTCCCAGAACAAGGGTTTGGACCTGGACGTGTGGGCACAAAATGAGTCTAAAATTAGACTTACCTAACCTTCAATTAAGCTCAATATTTAAGCATCCGTGGGAATGATCCCCAGGCCTGGAGTTATTGCCTGCTGAGAGCTGGGCTGTTTCCCTGTCTGAGGGTAGTGCTATATTGTTCTCTGATGGGCTGTGTGAGTCACATCTTGTATGAGTTGTTTTATCACTGTAATTAGTCTACATATTGAGGGGAAAAAAAAAATAAAAGGGTATACAAAAGGATAAGGGCAAAACAGATTAGGAGCCCCTGTAAAATCGTGAAGCTCTCCACACGATTTTTTTTCTTAGTTGACAAATAAAACATTTCTAACTTCTTTCACTTAGGCTTCCACAGAAATGTCTCTCCCATATGTCACTGGTGTAATCTACATAATGAACAGAACTTCACAGATGGAGTGGCTGATGCAAGGGACACTCTTTAATACTGACAATTGCTGGGATTTTGCTTCCTGTGTTGCATAACTTTAGGAAAGTGCTGTAGTTCAGGGAGGTGAGGTTTTGTTCCAGAATAATCAGTGGCACAAAGTAGCTGGAGGAAAAGGCAGCATTAAAAAGAGAGGCCCCCCACCAAAACCCTTTTTAGAATGTGTGGGCCCTTTGAAAAACTAATAAACAAACAAACCCCACTCTGATTTCATGCTTTACTTTGTGACCAATGTCCTCAAGTTAATGTTTTTTTTCTCCCCACAGTTTGTGCAGTGATACAGCTCTTCTCACTGTCTTGGAACTTGTTTGTGCCCTTGGCTTCTGAAGTTTTTAAAACTTGTGTTAGGTTTTATTACAAATGCTTTTTTTAAACTAAAGGCCTTTTAGGAATGCAGGAAAATATTTGTTTTGAAGTCCAGCTTTCACCTTCGTTGCTTTCCTTGGTCAAAACTCACCACTTATTCAAATTCACAAAGTTCTAGGACTTCAGATTTTATTTCTGTAACCCTACTTGGTAGGTTAGAGATCAAATCCCTTCAGGATCCTCTCTCTTTCTCCAAAGATGCTTGGTGGTGACGTGGTTTTAAACTCTGGTTCAATCTCCTCTCCCAGTTATTGCTGGACCAGAGAGGTAAAGTCAGAAAGGTTGAATTTACCATGACCGTGGGTCCAGGACTTGGAAAAGCTTTGTGGAAAACAAAAGTCTAGTTTGTATGAAAGAGGACATTTTCTTTTGCTGTTTTATTGAGATGGGTCATCGCAGCCAAGAACCTGGAAGACATTAAAGTCGATGTGATTGTCACAAACACTGAGGGTTTCATTTTTTATTTTTATTTTTACGAACCGGATACACTTTCAGAGAGTCTGAGGTGGAACTGCAGCCCACAAGGAGGTACGAAGGTGACATTTTGGTTATCCAGGAACAACAGTAACATGCAAGAGTTCTCAGTTCTACGTGTGTGGGGAGAGTATAAAATTTTATGAAGTGATGGTTTCCAATATAACGAAAGATATCTCACTCTTGGCGTGAAACTCAGACATCCACCCATCCAAAGCCTTTGCCTGAGGCCTCCCCAAACTCACACTCTCCTCCTTTGTTCCCCAGAGTTGCCTGATTCCCTGGTCTTCAGCATTTATCCTGTCCCCGAGGGTATGTCCAGCTGAAGGTGTGGTTGCTCCCCTCCTGTCCCTGTACCAGCAGAGCTCTGGCAGCTGCTCGGTGGCCAAATATATTTGCAATATTTGCATGGAGAATGTGTGTTGCCTTCCCTAAGGCTTGTCCTCACGGAGAGGTGTTTTTTTCTTGATTCAGATCAGCTTCAAGCTGAAGACTTCCTGAGAGTTCCCCATCCACCTTTCCTCAGACTGATTTCAGGTGTTGCACGTGATCATCCCTGCCCTCCTGCCCTGCTCGCCTGGGACTGTGACCTCTGAATGCCTCTCTCTCTATTTCAGGCATATTGTCCTGGTATTTTTTGGCCCAGAGCCTGCAGCCTCTGCTTTGCTGGCTGGGACAGCTTCCCAGGGACTCGCAGGCAGCTGGGGGTTGAGCTGGGAATCCAGTCCGTGCTCCTCGAATCCCAGGGAAATACTCTGCCTGTTGCTTCCTGCCCTCTCCTAGAGGATCTCCCAGAAGAACAACGTTCTGCTGAAGCTGTAGTTGAAACCCTGGGTGCCACAAGCGAGATAAATCCATTTATTTTTTGTCATATTAAGGAGGGCCACTTTTGGAAGTGATGTCTGTCCTCAGCTTCCAGAGTTGCACCCGCCTGATCCCTTCTATTTTTGAAGTAAATTTGGAGCCAAACTCAGGTCTGAGAATATCTCTATCTATCTGCCAAGACATCCCTGAGTTTGGATAAATATCTCATCGCTGTCAAATGCAATCACGTGCTTCAGGCAGCGTTTATGCTTTGATCAATTTGAGATTTCCTTGGGGAAGGGAAGAGAGTGGTCCCATCTCAGAGAACCCATGGCAGGAGGAGGGAAGTGAGCTCCTGATTTATGGTTATTGGCTGGCTCTAATGTGGTGCAACTGCTGCACAATAGAAAATGTGGTTGCATTTGTAGCCTGAACGATTCCTGGTTGAATTTCCATTCAGTTTTGGCCTTTCCTGCTCATTCATCACTGGCACACAGGCCATCATTTCCTTCAGCATATTTTAATTCCAGGCTAGCAACTGGTTTCCTAAGAGAGGTTAATCTTTGGCATTTTATTGGCCTTTTTGGCCTCACTAATACATTGAAAGTCACTATCCAGATTATATAAATTAACTGAAATTTGTAAGAGAAGACACATGATGTTATTTTCTCCTTGACTAGATGAGCGTTTAGCATTTCCAAATTAACAAGGATCCTCCATCCGAGGATTGAGACTCCACTTGCTCTTTTTTTCCAATCTCCTTCAGAGTAAAGCAACTTTTTTCTTGTGCTTAAACGAAGTTTCCTGCATTTCACCGTGCCCATTGCCCCCTGTGCATTCCCTGGATAACACTGGTAAGGTTCTGACTTTGCCTTCTTTCCTCTCCCTGTCAGGTATTTATCCACTAAGCTGTATTCCTGCAGTTATGGAATTTCCTGAAGTCCTCACTGTTCATTTACAAATAGGATTTTTGCTTTCTCAGTCAGAGGGCCGTTTAGCATTTCTCCTCTAGGCACAGGGACCAGGAGGAATGTGGCATTTGGATCAGAGATGATCTCCAGCCCTGTGCTCTCCCCTGCAGGACGCGGCCTCCCGCTCTCCTCTGTGTGGAGATAAGCACACCTATGGCTATCACACCAGAATATTTAGCAAATGGCTTTTATTCTCCTTGGATACGTGTCCCCAGTCCTTGGCATGAGGTGATGTCACCTGGGAGCTCATGCTGAGACAGTCTCACCTACCCCCCCTTTTTGTCTTCCCCATGTTTTCTGCCTTATTATAACTCAGCAAGGGACAGAGCAAATGTTGGCTTCCCTGGCTGCTTAGTGCAGTGGCAACTCTTTAAAAAAAAAAAAAAAGAAGTAAAAAAAAAAAAAAATTAGTCCTAATTAAGGAGTTGTCCTCATGATTTGTGGTTTTGTATACTGGCAAGCAGGCCAAGGCTGTCTGATTTCATTTCTGTAAAAGAATGTAACTCCAGCTCCTTGCCAGTTTATACCATTCCCCATGCCGGGCAGTAGATAATTTCTCATGGTCCCAAAGCTTTCAACAATACTCTATTATGTTTCATGACTCATAAATGGGCTGGTGCCCATGGAAAGCCATGTGGCTCTGTGCAGGCAGCACAGCTCCCCGCAGTAGGTTTGAACTGATTTCATAGCCTCCAGACCTAGCATGGTTTATTATTTTTATGACTTGCTCACTGTTCTCATTGTTGCTAAGACCATATTGCATCAGGAATAAAATTCAGGGCCCTGATGCATTTCCGTGCAGAATGAAAAGCACAAAACGTGGGGCTGCCATTGGAGGCAGAAGAAAACAAGACCAAAACAACGGGCTGGACTCAAGTCCGGTCTAACAGCTCCTCGAGATAAGCAGCTCCTATGAACTGGAGGCAGCTGATAGATGTGATATCATCCTCTCTGACAGAGCTGTGGGGATTATTCTTGGCTCACCTGTGCACTCAGAGCTCTGCTGATGGATGTTGCCCACCTTCCCTCTGTTAAATCCCAATAAACTCGAGGGTTGGAAAGGCAGGATAAATAATCCTGAGCCTGCTCCTGCAACAGAGCTGAATCGGAGCAGCCAACTGTGACTTGCAGAATTCCTTGCTGCTCTCAGCCCGCTGAGTGTGTGCAAACACCAGCGAAGCCACAGTCCAGCCCTGCACACCTGAGTAAAGGTTGGGAGCTTTTAGTGGTGTGTTTATGCTGCTTTTATTAGTGTCCATGGAAAAACTGCTGGCTGGCTTCTGTCCTGGGGATTTTTTTTTTAATCCTATTGTGATTTCCTGGGGTTTAGATTGGGCTGGCGTGATCTCAGCAGCCTTGTGATATGGGGAGGGCTGTTCCAGAGGGGCTGGGGTGGAATGGGAGCCAAGAGGGGATCAGTGGAGGAGCGTTGAATGGAGTGGTTTTGTCTGCTGTTGTAAAGCTGTTTTGTAATACTCAGATAACTTATTGAAACTGCTGCCAGGTACTCTTGCGAGCATATGACTGTGGAAATAGCTGCTTGAGTAATAAGAACAATAGAATTTGAAAAAAAAATATGATTTATATTATTATTAAGAAAAAAATTTAGCTTGAGTAATAAAAACAAACAAGTCAGTATTGCTTTATTTGTCTAGTTAGATTTGTTTTCACATTCTTATATTCCAGGCTAAGACAACATTTAGGTTGTAATAATACAGGCTGAGGGCTTATTTATTTTTTTAAATATAATAATCCCTTTTCTTCACATATTTGTTCAGTTCCTTGTGGAACCATTTATTCAGTCTTTGATATTTGAATTTTTTAAAAATTGCTCTCAGATTTAGCCTCAAAAGAACACACATTAAAGCATTTTAAAATGCACCTTCTTTTTGTAGTTGCTCCTTGTTATATAATTTCCCATTTGCTATTTCTTTCTTCTCATTTAGCCAGTTAGGGAGTTTTTAATGTACGTATTTACTTGAGAGGGCCGAATATATTTGGTCTAGTGAAAGAAAAGTATGTTCCATAAACAGATCTGTTCCTTCAGCAGAGCTTCATCTGTTTAGCAAATCTTTTTTTTTTTTTTTTTTTTTTTTATGTGTGGCGCGCGGAAACGTGGGGCGTGCANTCGCGGCAGTAACATTGGGAATGGGCACGGCTGCTTGAAACAATCACTGGGCATTGGTAAAGAGAGCAGGGACTGGAGTCAGGCAGCTCTGAGGAGCAAAGCGTGTGTGGCTCTGCTGTGATGCCTAATGATTCATTTGCTGCGCTGTGCTTAATGATTCTAACGAGCAGATGTGGGAATCCTGCTGCCACCCGCGCCACCTTCCTCACCCCTCTTCCCCTCTGAACCAGGCAAGCAAATAAAACCCCAGCAGCAGCAGCAGCCAGGATCCAGGCAGGGCTTGGGCAGGCTCTGCTGGCAGCAGGGATGTGCATTCAGCACCCTGGGCAAGATGCAGAGCCCAGGTGGGATCCAGGTTTCCCACAGCCTGGCCCACGCTTGTGGCTCCCATGGATTTCCCACGAGCTCCAGCAGGGAAAATTCCCCGCCGTGGACCCAGCTCAGGGACTGCAAAGGGAGGATGCAGTGCCCAGCTGTAATTAAAAATGCCTTCCTATTAGTCCGTGTAGCTGGAGCCAAAGGATCCGTGCTCTGATGCTGAGGGAGGCAGGAGCAGTAATTAATTAGCTGGATGAGCTTTTCCATTGCGCAGAGCCTGGTCCCATGACCCAAGACAGTTTTCACTGCCAGGCAAAGGGAAGATTTATTTATTAAAGCTTAAGGCAAAGGTACGGATAGATAGGTAAAAGTGTTGGAAACAACCTAAAATCCTTGTAGTGTGGAGCAGCCCGGGGAACTGTTTACCCAATTTTCATGCAGAATGCCCTCCTTCCATCCCACCTCTGACCAACTCCAGACAGCCACCTGCCTAGGCATGCTCCGTGGGGATTTTTCCCTCAATTCAAATGCAAATGCTATGCTGATCACTTGCTCCGGAGGTTGGAAGCTGCTCTGGAGCAGTTTTCCCCAGCAGCAGAGGCAATTTTGTTTTGCCCCCACGTTTGGCCACTTGCTCTTGGCACTGTCCCACGCAGTTCATTGCCCCCCAGTTGTGCTGAGGCAGCTCTTTGTGCAGACATGAAATCATCCAAAATTAAAAAAAAAAAAAAAAAAACGACCTGACTGCTGCTCGGAAGCTGTTTCCCTGACCCAGTTTATCACAGAGCCCCACAACCAGTTGCATCAGCACCTGGAAACAGGAGGTAAATCGAGGTGTAGGGATGGGAGCAGGAGACCTGAGTCAGGCAGGAAAGTAGGAACTTCTCCGACTTGACTTTTTGCTGGAAAAGAAGTTGTTTAAATACATCTCCAGGTTGTGCTTGTACAGTACCAGACCTGTGCATCCAGAGGGAGTAAATTGGTGTGGGTCAGGGTTGGGAATGCAGTTGCTTTTCTGTCGACCACGAGATGCAGGATCCATACAGGATTAAGAAAAAAACTGGACGTGGCACTCAGTGCTCTGGTCCGGTGACGAGGTGGGGATTGGTCACAGGCTGGATTCGATGATCTCGGAGGTCTTTTCCAACCTCAGTGATCCCGTGACTCTCTGTTTCGCCACTTTATTTCGGATTTATGCTGGCAGCAGGAGGATGGAGAACACTTGACCTGGCAGGAAGTTAGAGTGGTGCAGGTGCTTGCCCTGGCACAAAGCCTGCTGGTACAAAGTTCATCTGTTGAAATGTTTTGAGCAAATTGGAGCTGACTTACACCTTTGTGTCTTATCCGTGTGGCTGTGGCATTTCTAGTCAGGATCCTGGTGTTTTTTCTAAACCATGGCATGGATGTGTCACTTTTCCCTCATCACAGCTCTTTGCAGGGAGCTGTTGAGCTCCCGAGAGAGATATTTCCTTCCTGCCCTCATGGTTTGCAGTTGGGGCTGTTCTGTGCCTCCTGTGTCACCAAAATTGCAGTTCAGAGCACCAACACTTCTCCACTTCTCCACACCCTTCCCTGGCTCCTCACAGAGGCTGCACAAGATCTTTAGATTTGCCCTCACAACAGCAACGAGGCTGCAAACAAGGTGCTGTCTTGGACACATAAGATTTGGGGATAAATCTGCCATTTCCTGTCAGGATTTGGGATTCCTGAGGAAACGGGATGAGCAAACTATCTCCCCAAAGGCCGAGGGAGGTGAAAGATGTGTCTGTTGTTTGCGTTGCTGAGGTGAAGCTCAGAGGCAGGAGGCAGATGGAAAATGGGAGTAATGTGGAGTTAGTGCTTGACCGGTAACTCGTGTATTCATTTATCCAAAACACAGGGCTTTGCAACCCCTTCTTTGAAAATCCTCCCAGAAAGTCTGGTTGCTTCACTCTGCGCTGTAGTTCCTGGCCTGGCTTCTGGCTGGCAGAGGTGGACAGAAGCTGCCTCTTGGCAGGACGGACAGGTTTGGGTTTGATGTCCCTCAGGACCAGAGCCTCTCCTGTGAGGCTGCTGGTGAGGAGATGCAGAGCTGAGGGGGCCAGACAGTGGCTGTTAGAGAGCAATTACTGTCAGAGATCAGATTTACTGAGGTAATGAGTTAATGCCTAAACAAAATTAGTTAGAGCCTAGTTAAACCAGCGTGCTGTGTCTGAGGAGTGGTAGAAGGCAATGCCTTTGGATGTGCGTTGAAAAGGGATTTTTTTTCCTGCAGAAGTGAGCTGCTGGCTCAGTACAAAGTATGGTGTTATTGAATAAATGTCAAAATCTGTGAAAACACAGGCCCAGGGATTGAAGCAGTGTGGGGTGCACAACTGGAGAGTTGTTTTCAAGCACCAGGGCTCTAAGTCCGGGCACATGAGGAGATCTGTGCAAAAAGCTAATTAGGTGCATTTTCTGGAGAGGTATCTGGGGAATATCCACAGTCCCAGTGCTTGAAGAGGCAAGTCTGAGGTGTGAGTGTGAGCATTAGGCCTGGCAACGCATCTTTAACAATGAGATTTGGACATGCAAGTCAACACGCAATTACTTTTGTTTCCCTTTTTTTCTTTTTTTCATGCTTAGCTAAAGGTACCTAGAGGATGCTTTGTTCTGCTACAGCTCCCTTTCCCTCATTCAAACCAACTTGGTGTGCTTTCCTGGACAGCAACCAAGTCAGTATTTGTGCCAGCACCCCAAGCTTGTGCTGACTTGTTCCATTGTGGCAAAAACTGCTAATGAGTGCAAATGTGTTCCTGGAAAACCCTTGATGCTGGAGAGGCATCTCTGACTGGGATGATGCTCCTGGCTATGAAATAGCTGAACACCTGTTCCTTGTTCAGTGCAAAACCCCCCAAAAACCAGCAAAGAACCAGAAGATCCTCAGGAGCTCTGCTCCCTTTTGAATTTCTGAGTGCCCCCTGTCTGCAAGGCCTGCTGTTCAAACTCAGGTTTTTATTGGGGTTTTTTTTTTGTGCCAATCACTCTAAAAACTGCCACGTTCCTTTATCCACTCGGAAACAAACCCTGCTCTTCTGTTCTCACTTGCAAAAGGCAGCCAAGACACAGAAGATGGAATTGAGGGTTGACCATCAAGAAACAATTCCTGCCAGACCCAGAAGGAGGGAAGTGATATTTGGAAAGCTGTTTGGCTTGGTGACATGAGGGGTTTTGTTTTAACGCTGCCCTCTAATCACCTGAGTCCTGCCTAACCAAAGCTGAGAACTGGGCCGTGTTTATTGCTTGGATGGATTTGTTATTTGCTCGTAGTAGGATTGTTCTGCAGTTTTGTATCTCAGCTGCCACCAGTGGTGCTGCACTGATGGATGTGTTCATGCAGAGAAGCTGCTTGGCTTTTTCAATCCCTGGCAGTGCCCAAGGCCAGGCTGGATGGGGCTTGGAGCAACCTGGGCTAGTGGGAGGTGTCCCTGCCCAGGGCAGGGGGTGGAACTGGATGATCTTTAGGGTTCCTTCCAACCCAAACCATTCTCTGATTTTATGGGGGTCTGTTCATCTTTCTGGGAGCATATCTGGGCTGGAAAAGAATGGGTGTAGGAAAAAGTATCCCAGAACAGCTTTATCATCATCTTTAAAAAACAAAACAAA
>VYZQ01017876.1:12139-25988 GCA_013400655.1 Mystacornis crossleyi
TAAGATGAGTGTCCCTTTGTGGCTCAGAAAGCCATGATTCTTCCCACGATTCCATAGTCCGAGAGAGCAACAGCAAGACAAGAGTACTCACTGGATTCCTGAAGATTTTTTTTAAATCTTTGCTGTTTCTCTTAGGCTGTCTGCAGGGGTCCAGGGATGGCCAAAAATGCCCGCACTCTCCACCACTATGTTGCAGTGGGGTTCTCCTGCAATCCTCCCTGGAGACAGATTTGCCTGTGGAAGAATCAAGGAAACGGTATTTTCATAGATGTTTTCAGTTGTTTATTCCTCCAGCCGCACAGGGCCGGAGCCTGACACCGACTACCACGAAAAGCTACTCGGAATCATGTGAACACCCACCTAAGTACGGGATTCTCCCACGGGGTACATTTGAAATGGCCCGTAGGGGACAGGATTTGGGTACATGTGACCAGGGGGCAGGGGGAGGGAAACCCCGTACCCCACCATGCATCCATCCCAGGGCCTCCTCCCCCCAGGGGAAGCGGGAGCGGCACCTCCTCACCAAATTTAAGATCTCAGGCTGTTCAAACTCTTCAAACATGCAAGATACTTCATCCCTTGATTATGTTTGTTGCCCTCTTCTGCTTCCAAATCTGCTACATCTGTCTTGGGATGTGGAGACCAGGACTGTGTTAAATATTCAAGGCGTGGATACCAAGGGTTTTACAGAGGCAAAACACAACCCTCTGCCTTTTTCTCAAGGTTCTTCCTGACAGTGCTCAACATTTTTTCATCTTCTGTTGGCTACTGCTGCACATGGACATGATCATTCCAGAGAACAAACCATGGTGACTCCTAAGCCTCTTTCCAGAGTGTAATTTCAGCAGTAAATGTTTTAGACTCCTTAAATGTAGTCTAACATGGGCACTTTTTACAGCTGAGATCAGAACAGGTGTGTGTGCTGGTGTGTGTTCTCTGCTCCTCCCACAAAAACCAGACCTCTTTTCCTGATAAGGCCAGCTGGAAGAAGTAGTTCTGCTTTCACTGATCCCTTGCAGGTAGTTTTTGCTTCCTTGCAGTTCACCAGTTCCTTGAATTGCCATAGGAGGGGAGAGGATTAAGCCTGCTGTTACTGTTGCATACAGCTGCATTTGGGAGCTAAAAGTGACCTTTCTCGTCTTTGGCCTTTTTCCCTCTCTTATTTACTCCTCTTCAAGCACAAATCCAGAGCAGGTAGAAAAGAAAATACTGTCTCTCCCAGAGTAGAAGCTGTGGGATAAGTGCTCCCTTCTATCCTTCTGCTGTTTGGGCAAAAGACACATCTGTTATGCTTTGTGTTTTACATTTTCTAGACACGTAATGAACACTGTTCTTTCCTGAAGTGCATTCTTTCTTTCATTTGCTCTTCGGAGAATGGTGTTTTCTCAATGGAATGCTATAAAGCTGGTGCTTTAAAGGTCCTCCCTACCCACTTACAGGTACCTATATTTATGTTTTTAATCAGGTCAAACAATTTACTTCCATCCTGCAGAAGGTAATTTGAGGCTTCTGCTTTTTTAGACTTTCTTTTAGAGTTTGCCCCAGGGCTAGTAATAACAAAACAGTAAATAGTGTATTACAGCTCTTACAAGGTTAAGATGCCTATTCTGTTTTGAAATGTCAATGTTTTGCTGTTTCGAGCAGTGCAGTGCAAATCCAGGACAATGCCCTTTTAAGGTACTAATGTAAAATGTTGTTGTAGTGTATTAAGCAGTAATCCTGTATAACCCGGAATAAGCCATCCCTGAAATCGTGGTATTTCCTGTAACATCCCTCTCCCCGGGAACTGGTCCTTCCCCCTCCCCTTTTCTTCCCAGGTAACCGAAGGCAGCCCCTGTCCCCTTACCTGTCCCCGCCCCCAGGCTTGAAAAGAGACCCCGGGGAAACGCCCGTGTCTCTTTCTCCTCTGGCTGGCAAGGGTTCAATAAACATCACCCGAACTCTCGGAGAGAAAGAGCCTAAAGTCTCATCTTTTGACTCTCGCCGTTCCTGCTCCCCTGGGGTCCAGAGCTAGCCATATCAGGACCCCCTCGGAGCAGGAGCTCCGCAAAATGTTAAAGGTTTTGTAGCCTGGACAGTTCTGGGTGTAGTCCCCCATAAAAATCAGACCTGCTAAAAGGAACAATGGAGCAAAACCTCGTGTTAAATAGATTTTAATAATTTATATGATATATCAATTCAACTGCTTCCACAGGAGGAAAATACCCACTGCATTTCCTCATCTACTACCACTTTCATTTCAATTTTCTCATCCCTTCATTATCTCCCCAAAAAATAGTTCTAATATAAACCTTATGACTTTGAAGAAAATCATGCTTGCTAATGAAAAAGAAATAAAATCACGGTTTTGTAGCGATCTGATGTTTAAGTCAGAACAGGTGCTCTTACTGCATGAACTAAAAGCCTACCTGTAATGCCAGTTGCAGCAATGCTTTAGAAAAATTCTGACTCTGCCCCACAAAAAAACCCCAAAAAACAAACCTAACCAAAACATAAAACCAGTAGTGACCGTAGAAACCAGCCAGACTATTACAGGAATTTGCCATACTGAAATACTTTTTAAAAATGGTTGTTGATAAGTTGATCAGATTACTGAGTTAAAATACCGTGATTCACCATCAACAGTTATCCGAACCTTATGGCTGTTGCTCTCTACTTTTAGAACTTTGCTTGACTGCAGCACAATTTCAAAAGTCATGAACTGCTGTAAAGCTGCATACTTAGGCAACATATTAGTACAATTTTTGCAGAGGAAATTTTGTTTCATTTTGTTACATGATCTGCACAGAAATGAGCAAAACCACAGGTGGGCCTGTCATCCGAGATGCGTCACCATGCCCCATTTCAAAATCTAGGTGGTCAGCCTTTCCAATCACTAAGAGACTTACTACATGTGTGTGTCAAAGCCCTGCTGTCTCTCTCACATGCAATAGCCACCCAGTTCTTTTTCAACACCTTTTTCAAGGTTTTGGCTCTTGTTCTTCTGTTAGAAGAGAGGGAAAAATATGTTTATTTTGTGAGAAATTTACATTGCCCAGCAAGCCATCTAAATCAACAGCCTATTTCTAGGGATGAGGGCACATTCACATGTTGATATATAGACATGCTGATATGCATTGATATATATACAGATAGATAGATAGATAAATAGATAGATACTGCATTCGAAAAAAAAATGCTAGGAGTTTTCAACTCTAAATGTAATGATGTATTTTAGGAGAAAAATGGATAGACAGGCAGAGAGTCAGGAAGAACAAGACCCAGCAAGTGCATGGGCTTTTGAGATGCTTCCCACCAGTTGTCCTGTAAGACAGAATAGATTAAATAATAGGGAGCATGACCTGAAACAACAGACTGAAGTCCTGTGCATGGCAAAATCAATCTAAGCCTATAACAAGGCACACTACTTCACAGCTCCAAGGTTTTCTGAACTACATTTGAAAGCACCTTAAATCTGAAATTCATGACTTGAACCGTTTTATTTAAGTTATATGAGTCAGTTGGAAAAAATCAACCACTTCCTTCTTCCTTCCTGCCATTGAAAAGAAGACAAATTTTTCAGTTTCTTTTTAATAAAAATGTCTTTGCAGATGTCTTCAAGTCTTTTGTTAACACCTGACATTTGGAAATGTTGTCCATGAACCCAAAAGTCATTCCCAAACAGTTTTATTCAAGCAGAAACATGTTATTTTCCTGATGTTCAGTTCCTAAGTAGTAGTTATACATCTAAACTCTTATTTTAAGACAAAGTTAGCTTAATTAAAATTCTCTATTCTTCAAAAAACATTACTCTTAAAAACTAACATCCTCTCTTTCATTTTATTAACTTTTCAGATGTGCTAAAATTTATATATTAAGTCAATGATATTAAGTGACATTACTACTTTTTTAGCTATGAGCTCTGTTAAGAACAATTTTTTATAAAGTATTGCTCCTGTGTGTCAGAGCTGCTTGAATTAAAAACAAGGTGAGCAGTAGATTACTAAGAATTAAGAACCTAGGATTAATAAACCTGCCTGCACCTCAGTTTCAAAAACAACAGTTCCATATTTATAAGAAGCAGATGACCACCTTGAAAGGAAATCCAACATCTTCTTTGAAAACAAATAATGATGACTGAGAGATCATATATTTAGTATGAAGTCTTGAACATGCTGGTATTCTTTTTTTCTTCTCTTTTTTTTTTTTTTTTTTTNTTTTTTTTTTTTTTCATTTCTCTGAGTATTCTTAATATTTTTACTCCTGTAGGATAGGAGACTAAGAAAAAGTTTAGGAACAAGAAGTTAAGCATTTTCTTTAATTTAAAAACCACTCAAATTTTCCATTTTACAGAGGGAAAAATAAATAATGAATGGGACACATTATTATTTTTTCACTTTTTTGGGGGGGAGGGCTACCATTTTCTTTGAAAGAGAGCAGGGGAATCATTTTGCTAATGGAAGATGACAGCAGTTTAAAATGGGAAATAAAGTAGGATTATTTTTTTGAATCTTTCTTAAAGAAAACAGATTGTCAACAGGTTTTTTGTCTGTGCTAAAATATCCATATAAAAATATTTTCTCAAGTGATTTTTATCACTTTTGATTTTCTATAATGTTGCTCAGGATATATTGATTGCAATGACTTTATGCTAGCTGGAGACCATGAGAGACACTTAAGTGTCTCTTTGTCAGCTATGTGGAAACTCCACAGTCTTAAATGTGACTGTCCAGTGTGCAGGTGTCACAGAGCATTTGTGTAGCAAGAGTGACTGACTCCTGCCCTTGTCCATAGCTTTGCTCTCTGATCAGATTTACTTGGCTCACCTAATTTATGAGATAACTGAGCACTGAGATACCTGACCTTCAAACAATTCTGGGTTGGTCTTTAAATTACTTTTTTATTTAGCTTTAGGTTCATGGGTATTTCAACAAGAAATCTTGTAATCCCTTAGAAACTACTACTGCCAAAATGGAGATTTATGCACTCACATAGAGGCAGTGAATTTTGGATGCAAGAATAAAATTGAGAAGTGCTCGGTATCCACGGAAGAAAAGATTCCATTTTTAATGAAGGCTTAGGATATGTTTTGCAGTGTTGGTGAACAGTCTTTGCTGCCCAGATCTCAGAAAGAGCACTATATGATTGTCTCAGGCGCACAATAATTTTATTTTATATCAGCAAACTGCTTTAAATGCTGAAGGCTTGTAGAAGTGCATTTATTCAATAATATGTAAAGCAAGTGAGGAAGTCTGCAGAGAAAGTGTTCTGCTCTGTATAGCAGGGATACATATATTTTTCAGAGTTGCACAAGATTTCACTGCACGATTTCCATTCAATCCAAAGGGGCTTGTGCATGCCTAATTCCCAGAAAGCTCACCGGAAGAGTATTCTAGGGACAGATTTTACAGTAGGTCTTAACAGCACTAATAAAAACAATCATTAAAATCTATACTCATAGTTTTTCACCCATTTTTCATTTACCACAGGACCCTGGACTGTCTCTCACTGCTTCTGTCAGAAAGAATTATCCCTGGCCACAGCAAAAAGCTTTAGCACAGTGTATTTCTTGTCCTCTACAATGTGAGCTTGTTAATCTTGTCACTGCTATATGTAAGGTTTATATGACTTTTTTACTGCTTTTATTCAAAAACACAGCTCAAGATTGTCATTTTATTAGCTTCAAATTGATTACCCTTGTAAGTCCTCTTTCTGCGAGCAACGAAGATCTCTTGTTTCCACAGCTGGGTTATGGTCACTTCAAAAAAAAAGACTCAAAGATCCTTTGAAGCTGAGGAAAAAAGAGTGACTCCTTCTTACATTATCTCTAAGCAAGGACGAAAGCATCAACAAGCACCTGCTTGCAAGGTGGAGTTTCGTAGACTCCGTAGCTACCTTTAACACCTTATTTTATTTGACAAGTCACTGTTAACTAAAGATACTGAGGAAATACTAAAATATCAGGGAAACAATTGGCTGGAACTGCTACTTTCTTGTCTGTCTCAGGAAAGACAGGATATTTGCTGAAATTGACATTCTTGCCCTACCTCAGGTAAGCACCTGCCCATGGTAACAGGAAAGCTTCATTTTCCAGTGTCACTTCTTTTTCAATATTTTTGCTTCTGTGTTATTCAGGGTTGGCATCTCTGAAGAAAAAAATTCTGTGGTGTTTTATGTCTTTTTTTTTTTTTTTTTTTTTTAAGAAATAAAAACCATGGAAGATTAGGGGACAGCTTACTACTGTTCTTAATAAGCAGTACAGCCTGTCTTCAGTGCTGCTTATGAGTTTCTTGTGGACTGTTACTTTCCTTGAATCCATCTTTGGTGCTCTTTCACATATGGATAAGGCCTGGATTTTTGTTAGGTTTTTTTGTTTTCATCTTGATAGCATTGTGGTCGTCTGGATATCCTATTTAATCCCTTTTTTGCTTGATTGCTTTTATATCCCCCCTCACCCTTCTCCCTCATGTTCATTTTCTTCAGCACCTTTTTCTGCCTCCACCCTATTCTCTTATCCTCCCATGTTTTTGTTCCTTCTCCCATTTCAAGCTTTTTTCCTGTCCTGCCCATTGTGCATTATTATTGTGTCTTTAAATGCAAGGAAGATTAGTAATGTAACTGTGCTTCAGCCTGTGTATATCTGCATATATGTAAATATACATATTAAAAGTCATGTGTTAGCAGTATAATTTTGTGCGTATATCATGGAATTAAGGTGTCACTGTTTACAGGATGGTGTGTATAACTACTGAGGCATGGTTTACCCTTCAAAGTTCGTCTGTCAAAATAGCCTAAACAATGCTGTCTTGCCCCTTTTAGGGCACTTTTCACCTTAGCAGCAAAAGGATGAGAGCTGTGGTGAATGCAGAGCTGCTGTGCAAAGATTGCTGAAGGACAGAGACCTCTCCTGTTCTGGCCACTGAAGAAATAAAAGTAAACACACAGGTTTGTGCCTTGTCAGTCTGCAGCATAGCTTGTGTAAAAGTGCTCATTTGCAGCACTGAGGGGTTCTCTGAAATGCATGCTTTTCATGAAGCAGAGATGAATGGAGAAATGACAGAGGATAAAGAAAACAAGTGTGTCCTTGATCTTGTTTTTCCTACCATCAGAAGAGTCTCCTACCGGCTTCTAACACCACAGCAAAAAGGGACTGCGGATATTTAAGGGAAAGGAGACAGTTCATTTGTTGACATAAACAGAGTAGGGAAACCAATAAAATCTTAAAGGCTTAGAGTGAACCAAAGAATTCTTGATTTTATTTAAAACTTTTTTTTAACATGTTTTTCCTGTTTCATTGTCCTTTCTTTGTAGAGTTATGGATAGAGCATGAATGGTGAGGTTGCACTGAACCTGTCAAAACTGATGACAGTTCAAAGAAATTTCAGTCCTTTGCATGCATAACTTTAATGAGTGTGATGCCTCCTCCACTGTCTCATGATTGCATCTTCTGTTTAAAGTGTGGTTTATCTTCTTCTGTGTAAGATAGGCTCTTCCTGTGTAGCTCAGAATATGTAGTCCCTGCTCCAAGTTACTGTACTCTGCACTGGCAAGAAGTCAAACATCTCCCATTAATTAAATAGATGGTACTTTCAGCAGTTCTTCTAGGTGCCAAGCAGACAAGCACCAAAGAGGTGGTGGACAGGAATAGGGTGACAGGGAGTACGTGGTAGGAAGACAATTCACTGATCCTAGATAACGGCATTGTGTTAAAATATCAGTCAAGGTTTTAGACTGCCGCATGTAAATCTCACCTCTGTCTGAGACCATCAAGAACTCTAATCTCAACCTTGTGTACTTAAGTGGCCTCAATAGGAAGCTGGCTAATCTAGGATGAAAAACCTACTTCTTATTTGAGTTTAAACTGATTGTTACTGGCATAATCCCATACAGAAAGGTAGGTTCAGAGAAGTTATGTCTTGACAAAATTCCTTTTCCTTTCTCTTTTTCTTTGCAAGCTCTAAAACTGAACAAATTATTATATCTGTCTCTAATATGTGACAGCTAATAAAACTGATTATCTTAGTGGAAAATGATAGTTGGGGATTAATTGCTGGCAGAAATGTTGATGAGCACTGAGTTTAGTACTAATCCAATTCTATGAGGTTTGGGAAGCTGTTAATCTGAACTCAGAAGCCAAAAGAGAGACTGTGTTGGGTTGCTGGTTTTGAGTTATGTTTTACCTACCACAAACCCCACAAAGTGTGTAGAATATCTCTTACCACTGAAAATCCAACTCCTGGTAAGTCTTAGGGTCAGGTTGGACTGAGCTCCAAACAACCTGTTCTAATGAAAGGTGTCCCTGCCCACGTTAGGGGGATTGGAACTAGATGATCATTAAGCTCCCTTTCAACCCAGGTCATCCTATGATTGCATGATTCTATGAAGCCTCACCTGTACCTATAGGATATTTGTTCTGGTTTTTTCCTTTTTTATTAATATTTTTTACTACACTCTCATGTCTTTATACTAATAACTAGCCATTTTCTGGTACAACAGGTTCAGGTTCCTTGATGCTAATTGGACATGTTGCAAAATTTTGTCAGAGAAGGAGATAATTAGGATGCATCATAAGCTTCTGTGATGCCTGTATTCATTAAATTGTATTTCCCTCCTTCTTTACAAATTATGGGCTGTGGTTGTTCCTCCTTGGGCTTTTCTCTGTGACGTTCTCAACACATATCACCAGTTACAAAACAGTACGAATTTTTGTTGACTTTTCAATATCTTGAAAGCACTTGGAATCTCATGGGATACAGGCTCCAGAGAAAAGTATAAAAACAGATCTACCTTGTTGAACTAGCTAAAGCACAGCTGCCTGAAAGCATCATGCAGCGGATCAGTAGGTATTTAGCTCAAATTTTCTCTACAAACATTGCCACATAATCCAGATATGATACATGCTGATCTTTGTGCCTCAAGCAGTCCAACTTGCAATTCCGCAGTGGATTTTAGAATGTTATTTCTATCCAAAGAGAAAAAAGCAACAACAGTAAATACAGAAACCAAATGGATTTGTATTTTTAGAATGAAGCCTTATTCTGTGAAATCAAAAGTATGAACCTCACGGGATTCGTAAACCATTTTTTTAACAGTTTCTGGGATTTAGGTTCCTCATGACCAATTCCAAGAAATCTTCAACTTTCCAAGGAGTAATTCAGCATTCTTCTGGTTGTAGATTTTTATTTTTCTTCTTGTAAGATCTGTGGAAAAGAATTTCTTTAATGCTAGATTTACATGGGACTGTCCTTTCCCCAAGTAACATAAATCCTGTCTTGACTCAGTTTCCCTTTATACTTTGATTCTTTTAGTTCACCTTAGGCAAAGAAACCTAAATAGTATAATAAATTGATACTTCTGAGGAAAGAGACTGAGCTTGACTGAAATCTTAGTATATTGAATTCCACACCTGATTATGCTACTTAGCTGTAAACAACCCCTTCTTTATGATGGTAAGGCAGAATATGCAAGTTTAATCTTCTTTAAGAAACAAACTTGAAGCCATCTTTCAAGGATTAATGTAATAAACATCTTTGAAAATTCCTAATATAAATAAAACTATTATAAGATGTATAGTTATGAATATTTATCCAAGTAGGTGTTCAAGAAAAAACAGTGTGAAGAAAGTGTTTTGGGGGGGTTGATGTTATTTTGCATGTGACTAGAGTTTCAATAAGAGCAAACTCATCTTTTGCTTCTACCAGGCATCATTTAGTGACTATCTTCGTTCAGTCAGGGCATTTTTGGCACAAAAAGGAGATGACTGAAGGAGGGAAGAACTACAGCAAGATTGCTGCAAAGAGGTGAAGATCAGCCTCCTTTTTGTAAGCTGCAGATCAAGCAAGAACCAATGGACTTTGGCCACACCAAGACATGTAGGTGAGGCACTGGGCTGGGTGGGAGCCTCTGAAATGTGGACAGTGAAGACCAAGGAACTACTTCCCTGGGAGATCACAGAGCTCCTCTCACTCAAGCTCTCTAACAGCAGTTTATGCAGAAGTTTGGTGGAAATGATGTTGCCCTAGAATGGAATTGCTGAACAATTGAGATTCCTTGGACCCAGTTTTTATGTCTTCCCTTTTCTTTATGCTTCTTCCAGCTGATCAGTACTGGAGGCTACAACTGGAGGCTACAACCTTACCTCTACCTTACAGCAGAAACCAACTTGCCAAGGTTGTAGGGAAAATCTGGGATGTCCCTTTCAGTATTGGAGCGGTGGGGGTGGGGGGGGGAGGAAGATAAAAAATTACTGATGTCTTTACTTATTTTGCAGAAACTTTGACTATTATAAACAAGTCATAAATTGAATTTTGGAGGAGTATTCATTGTTTTTTCCCTGCAAAACAAAGACTACATTCATTCCCCCAACAGGATAGAGAATAAAAGTGGCAGCAGGCTTAAGTGGTGCCAATGGATTTGGCAGGAAGGAACGACAGGACTTACACAATGTACAACAGTATTTATGGGACTTAGAAGGAGATGGGGATATGGATGTGGGGGACAAACGAGCAAAGATAAACAGGCCCAAATACTCATCAAAGACAACAGGATTGTCCACCTGACAGAGAGGGTTGGAAGTAGCACTTCCTTGGAAATAAGAGATGATGTAATGAGAAGATGAGTTTTTCTTTTTTTGCTTTTTTTCCAGAGTTCTTGAAAAAAAGAGCTCTTCCTAACAGCTGTAATTTCTCTGCCTGTGTCAGTCTGTACTCCAGAAGGTTTTCCTGAGACATAATTCCTCAGTTGGATTTGCAATATCCTTCTGTCTCCAGAGTTTTCAACAAGACTCAGGGAATAATAGCCTGGACAAGAAAAACGGGGAAACCTTGCAAGAGGCCAAGTACCTACAAATCAGATTCATATAGGTAAATCATGTCTATTCTGTCAAAGAAGCAGAAAAACTCCTCAATGTTTGCATATTAGGAAAATAAAAAACCAAAACAAATTAATTTAGTGATGGAAGTAATATGGGAGAGGGACTGTGAGAGGAACACAAGGAACAGTGGTGTCATATTTGATTTATGATTGCAGCAAAAAGGCATAAAAATACCCAAGGGGAAGGGGGAAAGCGGTCATCTAGACAAAAAGAATGGAGGTCAGAGAATAAAGAGCCTGCAGAAAAGTAGAGTTCATATACACATTTTTTGTCTGCTCTTTATTTAGATGTATTCAAAGTCTCAGCAACCAGATCTGCTCTGAGTGGTGCTGTGGAACCACATGAGCTCTGAAGATCACTTCCAACATAAATAATTTTATGATTATAATGAAGCAACTGCAAAAGTTATTATTTCTATGTTAAGAACATACTGCTTCTCTGTTCTCAGAGTTACTGGCCAGTGATAAACAACCCCATAATGTTTACCTAAACTCTTTCTTTTGAAGTTCAGGCAGCATGTTTAGATGTGCTTTCCATTCTACTGAGCCCTGCCAAGTACGATTTTGTCCTCAGAAAAGCAACATTAGCCAGAACCCAACTTAACCTGGTCTAGTGATATCATCTGATCCTATGTTGCAGCACCAGGACAAGAGACAGTTAAACACACACCCTATTTCCATGTCACTAATGTTTGATTCATATTCTTGCACAGTTGTACAAGTTTCATGCTGAGGCGAGGTTGGAGGGAATTAATTTTGTTTCACCCTAACAGTGAGTTCCAGCAATGTGGAACATCCTAATTTCTGGAAGTATGTTTAAATTCTCATCTAAAACCTTCTGAAAGTAAAGATTATGAAACTGCAACTTGGGACCATTATGGCAGACACTTTAAACTAATGTAACTGGCCGTGTTCTTAGTTCTTTTACATGAGCAGAATACAAAAAATTGTCTTAAAAAGGGTGTAAGCACTTATCAAGGGCACCCTGTGCTTGAAAAATATTTCCTTTGTCAGCATGAACAAAGCTGATGGCATGGAAGGATTGCAAATACATAGGTCACAACAACCCCTTAGCTAGGGGTTCAACTGTTATCCTGAGAGGCACAGTATAAAGTTGCAGGTGCAATAAAATGCTGATACAAAGCTCCCATTTAAGACAAGTGGCATTCGGTCACTAGGGAAGTAGTTGGCCCTGCAGAGGATTTATTTTTCTGAAGTGACAGAATTTTTATCACTTTCTGTTTCATCTTGGAAAAGGGGGTTAATGTTTCATGAAGGAGATAATGAAAACCATCTAGGGAACCATCAGACAAAGAAACTTCTAGAAGCTGCATTAAAAAAATTTTCCATGTCTGCTTGCCTTTTATATGTGTGAATCACAGTTTTACCACCTCCTTTGAGAAACTACAGATTTAATATACGTTCCACCTAAGCAACTGAGGCGCACGTAATACAGAGAGGTGTGGAGGGAGATTTCTTTGAAATAAAACTGCTCTGTAGAACAGAAAATATTTGAACATAAATTTCAAAGGCTTGTTTCATCAGATAATGCTTTCAGGCTTTGCAGGCAAAGCCTACCAGTAACCACTATTGTAAACATAATCAGTATGATGTAGGTATATGGAACTGGATAAAAGTAGTTACAGTTCAGATGCTTTTTTAATTAATGCATGCTACTATTTTCCTATATATACTTATTGTTTTTTAAGTTGAATAGTTATACAAGACAAATAAATTCAAACCTAGAGAATATCAGAAAATCTAGAAAATTTTTAAATTCTCTAGGTCTTGAACAATTTCATTCCATGAAAGTAAGTAAAATCTTGAAATCAGAGAACAAAGTGTAACAAACACTCTAAAAAAGAAATATAATAAAATTGAATGCACCTAAAGAAAAAAAAAAGGGGGGAATTTGGGAATTTGGAAATGGAATGAATACAATGAAATGGATTGGGATGAAATGAGGTGCAGTGAAAAGGACCAAAACTTGCCAAAATTATACAAATTGAAATCTCAAAATCAGAAAACGAAGTGAAACAAAGAGACAGGAGAAGACACTGATGAAATGAAATGCCATTGAAAAAAAAAAAAACAAAAACTTCTGAAAGGAAGTGAAAACAATAAAATGGCATGGGATGACATGAAGTGCAGGGAAATTGACCAGACCTTGCCAAATTGATCCTCATTGAAATTCCAAGGTTTCATTTTCTTTCATGAAAGGAAATGAAATCTTGAAATCAGAGTCCACTGGGGTGGACTTCTAATGAAATTAAATTCAATGGAAAGAAATAAAAGAAAATTCAGAAATTAAGTGATGGTAATCAAATGTAATGAGATTACATGAAGTGCTCCGCTTTTGCATGGCTTTCATAGTTTCAATGTCCCTGAAGGTCTAGGCTTTGTGGTTTTCTAAAGCCGAACCTTAAGCACAAGCTTAACCCTAAGCGGAGCAGTAAAAGCAGTCTTTTGCCTGAGGTGCCAAGAACGTGGACAGTGTCAAGGAGCAAGGTGAGGAAGGAGCACTGTCGGGGCAGTGCCATGCTCCCTGTGGCATGCCACTGGTAGTTGCAGTGTTGCTGGAGCTCTGGGCTTTATGGTTTTTTCAAACCTAAACCTAAGTGGAGCAGTAAAAGCAGCCTTTTCCTGAGGTGCCCAGCACATGGGTTGTGCCAAGAAGAAAGGTGTGGAGGGAGCAATCTTTGGGCAGTGGGGTGTTCTTTCTTGCACTGAAATGGACCAAACCTGGCTGAACTGATACTTATGGAAATCCTGAAATCAGAGAAGGAAGTGAAATGAGGAGAATAGAGAAGACATTGATGTTATTAAATACTCTTAAAAAATTAATATTAAATGCTATTAAAGAAAAAAAAAAGAAGTATAAAGTGAGGAGAATGAAGTGGAATGGGATGACATGAGGTGGAACAAAGTGTCCTGATAAGGAAAGATCAGTGTTCCTACTGAAGGGGCATAGAACAGGGCACAGAGAAGGAAAACGAGA
>VYZQ01017876.1:29480-45140 GCA_013400655.1 Mystacornis crossleyi
AAAGAAATTTAGCATTCCTGATACTTCAGTTCCTAAAGCCAGTGTTTGGATTTAGATGCCTGATAGAAATTTCATGTAAAAAGCTGGGAAACTGAACAGAGATGTTGAGTGTTCCATGTCTTTGCAAGGATGTACTGAGATTTCTAAGATGAGTCTGAATAGGGAGAGCAATGGATTTTGTCTACCTTGACTTCAGTAAGGCTTTCAACACTGTCTCTCAAGAAATCCTCTTAGACAAACTGAAGAAGTGTGGGCTGGATGAATGGACAGTGGAAGGGATTGAAAACTGGCTGAGTGATAGATCCCAAGGGGTCATGATCAGTGGCACAGCATCTAGTTGGAGGCCTGTCACTAGAGGTGTCACCTAAGAGTCAGTACTGGGCCCGCTATTGTTTAACTTAATCATCAGTGACTTGGCTGAAGGGGCAGATGCCTCCTCAGGAAGTTCCCTGATGACACAAAGCTGTGAGGAGTGGCCGATACCCCAGAGGGCTGTGCAGCCCTTCAGAGGGATCTCGACAGGGTGGAGAGATGGGTGGAGAGGAATCTTTTGAAATTCAACAAAGGCAAGTGCAGGGTCCTGCACGTGGGGAAGAATAACCCTGGGCACCAGGACAGGCTGGGGCTGAGTGCTGTAAGCAGCACTACAGAGAAGAACTTTGGGGTCCCGGTGGACAACAAGCTGTCCGTGAGCCAGCTGTATGTCCTGGGGGCCAAAAAGGCCAATTGTGTCGTGAGGTGCATTAGGAAGAGCATTGCCAGCAGGTCAAGGGAGGTGATCCTGCCCCTGTGCTCAGACCTAGTGAGGTGCATCTGGAGTGCTGTGTCCAGTTCTGGGCTCCTCAGTACAAGAGAAACATGGAGCTCCTGAAGTGATTACACTGGAGAACAGAGATGGTAAAGGGACTGGAGAATCTCTCTTTCGAGGAAAGGCTGAAGTAGCTGGGCCTGTTCAGCCTTGAGACTAGGCAACCAAGAGGGCACCTCATCAATGTCTGTAAATCTGAAGGAAGGCCGTCAAGAGGACATATCCACGCTCTTCTTGGCAGTGCCGAGCACCTCATCAATGTCTGTAAATCTGAAGGAAGGCCGTCAAGAGGACAGATCCACGCTCTTCTTGGCAGTGCCGAGCAACAGGGTAAGAGGCAGTGGGAAGAAACTGATGCACAGGAAGTTTCCCCTAAACACGAGGAAGAACTTCTTTACTGTGCAGGTGACTGAGCACTGGAACAGATTGCCCAGAATGATTCTGGAGTCTCCCTTAATGGAGATAGCCAAGAACCATCTAGAAACAAATCCTGTGCCGTGTGCTCTAGGATGACCCTGCTTGAACAGGGAGGTTGGACCAGATGACCCATTGTGGTCCCTTCCAACCCGACCCATTTTGTGATTCTGTAATTCTGACTGTGCTGCTTCTATAGCAACATTAATTTACACTAAAGTATTTGTTAAAAGCTTATAAGCAAGGATTAAGTAGTCAATATTTTCCAGTGCTTTTCTTGTTGAAGTAATGATAGACAGTGGGATTTTTTTTTAAAGATAGTAACTAATAAATACATTCATGAGAATAGTAATTTTGCTTCTTTTGTTTCCTGCCTGCTTTGTTCTTAGATGATTTGCTACCACTGCTTATAAAATAAAAGATTTCCCATGCTACAGAAGTTGAGGCCTGAGCTGTTTTCCCTGAAAGAAAAAAGCTAGGAAGGTGCAGGAGATGACACTTTTCACCTTGGAGAAGTTCTGTTGTCTAAATTAAGTTTTCAAACAGAAGTAGTTCAGTTACACAAATAGCAATATACTCATATTCACATCCTAAATGGTTGTTAATACAACTGTGATCTGTTGAGGAGCCTTTTTTCCCACTGTAACATACCAAATTTAAATATTAGATGTGGCCATCCATTTGGAATCAAATACTGCTTTTATTTGGTAGTTTATCCAGCTACCTCAAAGAGCAAATCTCAAAATTAAAAGGGAAAGGAATAGTCGCATTTCTTGTGTTTATCTTCTTCCAGACCCTTGCATATAACATGGGATCAGTGAGATAGTGGGCATAACATTGGGAGTTCACAGTCTGTGGTGTGGTGGCAAAGCCATGGATTAGGGAAGAGGCTGGATGTCTGTCAGCTTTCTTGGGGAAGCTGTGTGAGCAGTGACAGTGTGTGTGCTGGCCACGTTCCTCTGAGCAAGAGAGGGAACAGGTCAGGTGAACTCTCATGCTTAGTATGTCCAGGCGAGGAAAATTTGTAACCCCCAAAATGTGGCAGCAGGGAGTGATGACCTCAGCACTGAGGAAACTTCCTGAGAAGTGGAGAGCACGGCAGATATTTCTCCAAACCAGCTGCTGAGTGGGCTGAAAACCAAGCTGAGAGAAAGAAGCTCTCTTTCTTCAGTGTACAAGAGAGATGGTTATAGATTTTATATATTTCTATGTCTTTAGCCTTGCTGGCTTCCTTGCCCCACCCACCCCTCCCAAATTTAAATGTTCACTTCATATTCTAATAAGACTTGGAATTTAAGCTTTTTCTTTGGAGGACTTATAATGGGAAAATCTTAGGCAGGTCCACCACATAGTTCCAGTCAGTTCCAAGGCTTCTGTCTCTACAGAACACAATATAGGGTTATTTGTGACCAGACATGAACAGTTTGGTGAATCTTAAACTTCAGGGAAGCATGTCTGACTTCATGTAATTTCTGTTCCCGTTTAACAAAATTACATGGCTTTAATTCAGGTTTACCTAGATGCTTCCAGCTTGGTCGATATAATGTGAACTTGTACTTCTATGCAGATAAGTATAGAAATAAGTATAGTATAGACCTATCTTCAGGTCATTAAGAGGTCTTTTTCCTCCTAAATCTGCCAGATACTTGTGGTTGAAAGTACACTCTTTTCTTTCAAAATGCCTGGAGTTCTGAATTGCATGAAGCCACTGCATTGAACATTGGAGTAAAGTTGATTTGACAGTCAGCTGCAAGGGAAAACACAGTGGTCCAAACACTATACCGTTGAAATCAAAGATGCTTACATTGTATTCATTTTTAAAGCCGTAGTTTTTACCTTCTCCAATCACCAGTGACACCCTGATGGAGTTCTATTTGAGGAAAAAGTCACGCTCTTTAAGGTCTTATTATCTAGAATTAGCTTTTCAGTCGAAATAAGGCACCTGCAGCATGGCTACTCTTGAAAGTTCTCTGTGTGTTCATGTGAGAATAAAACAGTTCATCAGTACAGCCTTGTTATTCCTTGTTAAACCATTTCCTTTTATAACGGTACCTGCAGAACACTGTGTTTGAAATTAACATTAGAATTTTGAGCAGAGGTCTCACAAAGCATTTCTCAGATGTTAATCTGCGTGTGTCTGGAGATTAATTCTTTCTCTTGCTGTACAGATTATCTTTCATGGAAAGTTCTGAAATTACAGATTTTAGTTCTTTTTAGACCTAATCCCTACAACTCTTCCCTCTTTGCTTTAACATCTATCTTGCTGCTTTATGATGCTATTTACAGAGAGTCAACATATAGTGTAAAGGAAATATCTGTCAGTGCTGCAGTATTTGCAATGCTGTCTCTAAACATGTTCCTGCAAATATATTTTGAGCCATGGAATGAACTGTGGAGTGTTTGTGGGTGCAAGAATGGCTGCAGCTTCATCTAAGCAGATGTTCTTCCTTGGGTATCCTGGAGTGGTCTAAACTGCTGCTCCAGGGCTCTACGAAGCAGCACTGAAGAGAGGAGGCTGAAAGCACTGCAGCCCTGAAGAGCTGAGTGCTTGACAGCATTGTGCTGGACATAAAGCCACTGACCCAGTCCTCTTCTCAGATATAGCCAGCAAATGTGCACCGCCAGCTCTGTCCAGGAGATAGTTACCAATAATAACTACTAGCTGAATTACAGGACAGTTTAGGATGGAGGGGATATCTGGAAATCACCTAGTGCTTAAAGCAGGTCAGCTACAGCACGTTGCCCAGGACTGTTGGGTTACCCCAGGTTTTGGGGAAACCTATTTGGGTTTTTAAATATCTTCATCAACAGAGATTCCATAGCCTCTCTGGGAAACCTGTTCCTGTGTTTGACTGCCCTCAAAGTAAGAAGAACAGGGGGGGTTATGTTCAGATGGAATGACCTGTGTTTGTATTTTGATGTCTTTTTTTAAGAATCTGTGCCTCTTGTCCTGTCACTGGGCACCACTGAGAAAAGTCGACCTCCCTCTTCCTCATTCCCAACTTTCATTTGTACAGATTGACAAGGTTCCCTTGAGTCTGCTTTTGTCCAGGCCGAACAGTCCCAGCTCTCTCAGTCTTTCCTCATGCAGGAGGTCCTTCAGTCCTGTAGTCATCTTTGTGGCCCTTTTCTGGACTTGCTCCAGTAGCTCCATGTCTCCTTTTCTGAGGAACCCTGCATCCTGTGTGTGGCCTCATCAGTACTAAGCAGAGAAGGTGAATCACCTCCCTAAAGCTGCTAGAAATGTGCTTCCTAATGCAGCTCAAGACACTGCTGGTATTCTTTGCTGTGAGGATGAGACTTGGTTTGAGGCTAATCAACCTATTGTCATAAATGTGGTGGAAATCTGAGGTTCCACAAAAGTGCTAATACTCATAGTTAAAAATGTAGACAAAACTTGCCAGACCAGATTACCAGAGCAGATGCCATGAAAAGTCCATTGGTGCCTGTCTTTTCCTGCCTCTTTGCCACATGCAAAACGTGCCTTACATGTTCATCAGCTTAAAGGCTAATGCACTGTGATGTTGAAAACTCTTTTAAATGGAATATTCCCATTTGTGCCCTATTACAATTTCCTTGATCAGGGCAGGAAGGGGTTAAAAATCTATTTGCTCTCACAGTTAGATGGGATCTTATAAAAAATTTCAAGTCCATCCTCCTGCCTGGAGCAATTGTTCATAGATGTGTCATTCCTGATGTGCTTTTCCAATATTTTTGTAAAGACTTCTGGAGATGGAGACAGGAACATTTCCCCAGGCGATCTTTACTATTGGTTCTTCAAAACCATTAAGGATACTGAAGTCCAGCATCTAATGAGATTTCTTCTTTGACACATCTTAGGTCTTATTGTCTGTCCTACCAACGTCCTTCCTTGACATGAAACATCTTCATGTGTTTGTTTATGTTAAAAGCATATGTCTATGCTTTATGTTCTCCTCCTTGATACTTTATTGAAACTAAACTACAGACAGGGTCCTAATTAGCTCTGAACTGATAGGCCCAGAGCTCCACCATACTCATAGTACCTACTTAGGCAGAACCATCTGATAGAGATGTCAAACTATGCCATGTAGGGTATGTGAAAGAATAACTGCCCTCAGTTTATGAGAAAGGGAACAAAAGAAAAAGAATACGTGCAGTATTTCAAATCTGAATGAAGATCCAAAATAAATCAGGTACAGACTTAAACATGAAGTGTTTTCTTTAAAACTCATATGTGAATGATGAAAATGAGAAACGAGATGGAAGATGTGAAGTATCAGGTAAGCACCCAAACGTGTCAACAAGTTTATGGGAGCTAGAGCCTAAGGACTACAGAAGCTGGGAAAAAGACCATGGTGTGAGAAAGAGGATGAGAAAGAAGGCTTTCTTAGAAAGCAAGATGGGAAAACATCATTGTCCAATCAAATAATGCAGTAGAGATGTTAAACAAAAACCTGTATTTTAACTATTTGTAAGTACTGCACTTGCTCTAGGTTGAGTATCTGTACAGAAATGTATACACAATTCTATCAGCCAGACTTCTAAATGATAAGTATTCCTGAAAGGAAAGCTCCCCTTTCTGCAGTTGCCATTACTACAATTTTTATTTACATATAGATACATATTTGCATGTTATTCGTCTATTGGTCATATTATCTAGGAAACAGCCTTAAAGATTTACAAATGTGCCTAATTCTACTTCAAGAGAAATTATGCTGAAGTGAGGATTCCAGGTTATTTCATGAGTGTTATTTCCAAAGACCAGACCGAAGTGTCAAACAGTGTTACTCAAATACTCAAGAAGTGTCCACCATATGGAAGGTTGTGTCTATGTGAGTCTAATTCAAGAGAAGCAAGGAGAACAGATGTGTAGACTGAACTCAAATAGAGCATGTCTTTAAAGAAAAAAAATTTCATCCCATGTTTTAGAATTAAGACAACCTTTAAATGCTTCTAAATCCAAGAATAATTCTTATCCTGACAGTTTTTAGCATCTAGAAGCCACTGTTTTAGATAATTTGTTCTTTCTTAAAGGAAATATAACTTGTCCTAAGGCATACATGAAAAAAAGGGAAAGTTCTGATTCTAACAAAGAGATACAGAAGTCAGAACAAGGTCACAACAAGGCACTATGACAGTGGTGATAAGAGGGCAGACATTGCTTTGTTACAAACACCAAGCCCAGCATTTAGTGCTGCCTCAGTTGATTTTGCACTTGACAACAGGACAGCATGTGATGAGCAGAATTGCTCCTGGGTTTTTGAAGGCTATGTTAGAAAGCAGGGACATCACAAAGGAACTAGATTTCACATTAGGTTTTACATTATGCATACATGAATTCAAATAATGCAAGTAGAGCAATTACAAGACATAATCCAGCCAGCTGAAAAGCTGTATCTTTACTGTGCAGTTATAGCTGAGGTATTCCAGTCAACAAGCATTTAGCTAGAGGCAACTGTGCCTCAAAACAGAACATTTTCCAAAATTAGTTTTGAAAAATAGGCCCTTGGGAAGTACTTTTTTAGCTACTCCATGATTTAAATAAGGTGACTTGTAAAGGAACATCTATTGCCCCAAGATTTGCCGATACTCACAAAAGACAGAGCTGTCCTAGTTAAGAATCTGGAGTCTTTGGCATATTATATGAGTTATATGTAATTTAACCTTTTAACAGCACATTTTAAATCTTCCATACAAAACTATCTCTCCAGTCACTGCAATCACATTTCTTCTAAAGCTATCTTTAGACCTGTTTTTCTTTTATTTTGTTTTCAGTAGACACTAATCTAAGTGTTGCTACAAAAAAACCCATTTGAAATCCATGGTAAGATTGTTTTCACCGAATTATTAAACCTTTCCTAGTAATTTTGCACTTGGGATAAGATGGAGAGGTCTCCACCTTAAATCTTGTGCATTTACCAGAAAGGCCTGTATAAGTATCGTGGAAGACAGATGTAAATATAAAGAAGAAAAACAATCTTCCATGAAATACTGACTTTGGTGAATTTTTATAACCAGCTAAATGCTGAGAGTAGAGACCATCGTGTACTTGTTAACTCTCTGTAGATCATTATCCAATTTATATATTCTAATCCTGACAGTGGGATTTTTTTCCTAAAGTTGGGGGTTACATGCTACAGGATGTGTTCATATTAACATTTTAACTCAGATCAGGAGCTTACTTTTCAATCCAATTTACAAACTGCCCCTGCTTGCTGTGCTTTGCCACTGGACATGCTGTATTCCTTTAAGGTGACTAAAGTAGGACATGCACACATAATGCACTCTAACTATTAAGAGGAGTCTGACTTGACACCACGTTAGAGTTGCCCTAAAATAAAATGCTTTGACGTGCATATGAAGCGGATGTCTGCACTAGCTCTTTTCTTCTACAGAACTGCTCAAGCTGAGCTATGATGTACAGATTCCACAGCTAATGTAGATATAGCCAAATTTTGTCTAAATAAATAATCCCTATGGAACATCTCTACCTCTTTGCATTTACCATTCATAACAGCATGAAATGATTACCAGTTCTAGAAAAGATTTCCTAATAGGAAGATAAAGAAATTCTTCTCTATTAAAGAACTGTAGGCCCAGATAACATGATTTTGCTCTTAAAGAAGCTTTAAACACAAAATAAAAGATCATCCAACTGTACTAGATATAAAGGTGGGAGCTGGAAGTATTCTGAATGGCATTTACTGCAGATGAAAGTAGTAATACTGTGTTTATTTCTCAAAATTTAAATATGCTTTCAATGGAAAGAAATTTAAGGAATGTGAAATCTCAGAAAGCCAGCCATTTATTGATATTTGCCATATATATATATACACACCTCGCCACTCTCTGATTTCTCTAATTAGGTATACATACTCTGTATATGTTTCCATGCCTCTGCCTTGCCTCACTATATCAGTGAATGATAAAATTTGAAGTTTCCTCGGAAAAAACTTATTAGCAAAAACATTTTGAATTTCTTACATGAAATAATGTTTTGCTTTAAGAGAGGAAATGTATTAGGCCTAAATTTGTAGAAATTAGTCTCTGCCTTAGTCATATGTAATAACTTACACATCTTGTATGAAACTGAGATAACCTAACTGCTTTTTAAGCTTCCTCTTCCAGATCAAATATGAGAATTGTTTAGTTAAACCTTGAAATTTAAATTTTTTTTTAATTTTATTTGCTATCTTGCTTTAGTAGGAATTCCAACTATCAAAGATTATTTGTGAAATTCATTGGGCTTTGTCAGTATCTAATGAACTTGAAGAATTTATTACTCTGTCTTAACTCCAAATCTACTAGCAATACTGAATCTTAACCACATCTCAGACATAATCTTTCCTAAAGCTGTAAACAAAGGCCAGTTAATGCATGACTCCTTGTCATGGGTTAGCACAGCTTGAAGTTTTAGTTAAGGAAAAAAATATTCCACCAGCCAAGGAAGTGCTGTTTGTTACAAAGAGCTATTGTAACTTCCTCCAGAACTTGATAGAACCAATCAATTAACTAATTTGAATATTGACAGCTCTATTAAGCCACTCAGAAGCTGGTTACGCCTCTGTAAAGACATCATTTACAGACAGAGAAGGAGGGAATCTCTCTCTTGCTTTTCTGGTCTCCGACCAGGTAATTTGGGCCAGACCAGCTCGGCCCTGCGGGCCAGGCTGGGCCTTGCCGGGCCTGGCCCACTCAGCCGGCGGGGAACGGGGCCATGGCCCTTCTCCGTCTCAGTCCGGACGGGGCCAGGCCACGGCCCGTAGCTCCATGTGGGCAGGCCTCTCCTGGCATGGCTCAGCTTGGCTTAACATTTCAGCCGTTCCCGCTCAGTTAGAGCAGCCCTGCAGCTCTGTGTAGGCTGAAATGCACCCACCCCCCGCTCCGGCCATTGAAATAAAGCTTTCCACCGAGACCAGCTCCAGCTGCCGTGTGGCTGAAACAGATAAGCTCCAGCTGCAAGGGCACAGGAAGATTAACCCTTCCAGTGCTGTAAGTTCCTTCCTCAGAGAGATGAAACCTGCAAACACCAACCCTTTCCCAGGTTAGAGGGAAAGGGAAAGGCAAAGGCACATAAACAGACACCATGATTAGTGACACCTAAGTCAGTGAAGAAGAAAGACCTGAAGCCCAGAGAGAAGAGCTAGAGGAGATGCTAGTAAGCTGGAATTCTTTTGTAAAGCTATGGTGATGGACTATGATTTATTAGAGACTCCCTTGTGATTTCGTGATAAGCATAGGGGGGAAAAGCTTTCTAACAGTAGCCATGAGCACAGTACCTGTGTTGAAATGGGTAGATGTTGGAGTAGCTGTGATCCACTGAGAAGCCTGAACAGAGAGAGTTAGTGACAAGGTGAAGACCCTTTGCTCCCAGGGAAGAAGAAGAAAACCTCTGTTCCCAGAGATGAAGATGATCCTAGAGATAGATGAAGAGAACCTTTGCTTTGGAATTGCTCATCCTTAAACCAGCACCCCATTAGCTATGAGAGAATCCTCAAAAACAGTTGTGGGGAAAGTTGTATTTGAGGGAAGGGATTCATACATGCCAACAGAATCCACCCCGGGAGGCTGTTGTGCTGTGACATTGAGGCCATGAGAAGACTGTTCTTGTGGAGAAGCTCCATAGCATGAGCAAAAGAGACTCTTCTCCCTAAATGAACTGATGAAAGACTATTATAGAGTAGTAAACTGACTCAGTAAAATAATCCCAAATTTGTTTCGTTATATTGTAAGTGGAAGGACAGAGGAGGATGAGGGGAGAAGTGTTCCGAAGGTTTAGACTGACCAAAATCATAGTCTGTTATCCTTACTGTGAGTTGGAACAGAATGGGGAGGTGCTGGAGGTAAAAGGGGGGTTTTGCTTTAATTCCTTCTTATTTCTTTTTACTTTTTAGTTCTATTAATAAACTTCTTTATAGTCTTTAAGTTTGGAGCCTGCTTTGCATTCCTCCCTGTTCTTATCTCACAGAAGGTAAAAATGCGAACAAACCCCCTACACTCCTCCTTAGAGATTCTGCTCTAGATTTACTGTTGTTGCTCTCTTCTATCTCCTGCATCAACTAAGCTGTTTTGACTGCTCCAGCTGGCAGCATGCAAGGGGTCAGCAGCTACTCCCCATATTTTATGCTCTGGTCTCATTGTTTACTGAAGCAGCAATGACCAGCTTTAGAAAAATCTTCATTGCTGAAGGGAAGCTTCCCACTCCTCCCTAGAATGTCATGATAAAACATGGTTAGAGTATTGGAGTACCTGAGAGAAGGAAGGCTAAAATTTTGGATACAGAAAAAAAAATTAAAAACACTGGGTAACTTTTGTGGTAAAAGTCAAAAAAGACACACTACAATTAAAGAAAGGACTGAAATCAATCATGTAGCACTAGCTATATGATTGGACATGTGTCATGTTTTCACACCAGCCAAGAGCCAAGCCCCAGGCAGCTGCTTGCTCAGTCCTCCCCCAGAAGGATCAGGGAGAGAAACAAAGGGTAAAAACAGAAAACTCTGAGCTGAGATAAAAACTGTTTTAATAGGGACAGCAAAATCCACACATCCAAGCAAATCAAAACAAGGAATTCATTCACTTCTTCCCATGGGCAGGCAGCTGTTCAGCTGTCTCCAGGAGAGCAGGGCCTCACACATGAGCATTGTTTGGGAAGACAAACACCAACACTCCAAATGATACCCCCCTTCCTCCTTCTTCTCCCCACCTTATATACTGAGCATGATGTTATATCATCTGGAGTGTCCCTTTGGTCAGCTGGGGCACCTGTCCTGCCTGTGTCACCTCCCAACCTTCCAAGCACCCCAGCCTCCTCCCCAGCGCGGCAGTACAAAAAGCAGAAAGGGCCTTGGCTCTGAGCAAGCCCTGCTCAGCAATAACAAAAACATCTCTTTATTATCAACCCTCTGTTCAGCACAAATCCAAAACACAGCCATACCAGCGACTGTGAAGAAAATTAACTCTATCCCAGCCAAAACCAGCACAACATGTAAGAGATATTTATAGTTGCTAGCACAAGAGGGATAAAAACATCAAAAAATTAGATTTGCACCAAGCTTTTCATCTGGATATAGTCCATTTCAGTACTGTAGGATTATGTGATAAAGCTTATCTGCACACTCACAGAGGAGCAGACAGACAACGGTAGGAGGGAAAGCCCAAATAATCCCCTGCCAAGCTACTCCCAGGCAGACCACACATGGGCCATCAGCCCATCTGCAGAAGCCCAGAAGAGCACAGGGATACACAGGGAACCCAAATGAAGCCCTCCCAAAGAATGACCACCTTGGCACTTCCCTGGTCGGTCCCAGAGGAGACATCATCTCCAGCAACCCAGTGGGAAACCAATCCCCATGAGTCATCGGGAGCAGTGGTCCAGTCATCTTTCAGACCGAGGGAGTGGAGGCCTGTAGATATAGATATAGATTAGATATAGATATAGATATAGCTATAGATATAGATGATATAGCTATAGATATAGATACAGACATAGATATAGATGTGTGGATGTGTGGATGTACAACACTGTAACAAGTGGGCCTCCATCCTGCCTAGCCCCCGGGGAAAGCAGGATGAGGCCACTATCTATGTCCCTGTGGATACTCCAAGTTTCTCTGTGATCTGTGTGGACAACCACACTGACATGTATATGTAGAGTATATGTGGGCTCCTGTGTGTGTGTCTCCTGAGAGCACATCTTCAGTATTGATACTGGTAGATCTGGGCACATGGAGCACCAGCAGCCTTATTTCTCTTGGATCCAGCATGATACCTATACCTCTAACAAAAATCTTCTCATATTTCAGCTGGTAGCAATACAAAAGATAGATAATGAATAGTTAGAGTGCTCTCAAAGGTATTATTTATGCAAAATATTCCGTTTAAAACCTGATATTTTTGTTTAACCTGAGATAATTTCATATCTTGAAAAAAATATTTTAGATTTTTTTTAAGTACTTCTATTATTAGCTTTCAGGACAGTACCAAAGAAAAAGAAAGGAGGTACAGCTTTTTAGATAGATTTTGTTGTTAAACTTGATATGCTTTGATAAAGCTGCTCCAACTTTGGACAAGGTTTCTCTGAATAAATAATAACAAAAAAGCACATTGTTGAAGGGTAGTTCCTGGAAATATACAGTTCCTGAAAATTTACATCTCAATGAAAGAGCTGAAAAAAATCCCCCAGGCTGATTTCAAAGCTTTTGCAGGAGTGATATCCCAGAGAAGATGGCTGAAGGATGCAATCAGAGTTACCCTTACTTACTGTTTTAAAGTAAGTTTTGGTTCCAGACACAGTGAGGAATGCAATCTGACTGTTTTCACCACTAGATTTTTAGTACTTTTAGCACATGAAAATGGATGTGGAGGAATATATAATGTAACTCTCACCCTTACTTCACTAAATATGTAGATCAAAATATAATAGGTAGTCTTTGAACATTTTTTTTAATGCATAATATCAATTTTATTGCATAACCTATAATCTATAGTGGTAAAACCATCTCTCTATCGTAGCCAACAAGAGCTTGTAAAGAAGTAGTACATTTAAGGTAATTAAAGTTTACTCTTTTCAGTCTTCCTTTTAGAAGAGTAGATAAAATAATGACAGATATCATGAGTGGATTAAGAAAACAACCACTCATATCTGGAAACCTATTTTAGCTTAAAGTTTATTGATGCAGTCACTTCAGCTTCACTGAATTTATATCTAATCAAAAATGAGCATACATATACATATATATATATTAAAAAAATAGGTGCATAATTGTTTTCAGGATAGGTATTCAAGTTCATTTCTGAGCTCCTCAGTATGGATTCACTGCTTACAGGAGTCTGTAGTAAAATGATCTGTTTGAAATTGGTTTTATCAGCACTGCAAGGTACAGCTCCCTCTCTTCAAGCTAGCAATTATTTTTAGTACCCTTACACATATCAAGAGAATATTAGTTTTGTAACAAGTACAAGCACGGAAAATCAGGCCCTGAGGATCTTCCCTTGACTGAAATATATAATGTCTGAATGTGCTGATATATAATAGCTACTTCCTAATAGTGACCATGTATTTAACATAAGAGAAAATGTGATAGTGAGTAGAAACTGTATACTAACATTTTTTTCAAAATCAATTTTTTTAGAAGGATAAATTAGGTTGAGCTGTAATAAAAGTGTAACTAGGATAGATTTCACTTATGTCAAATGAGTAATATGGTGTAAAAGATGATGGTCCAAACACATGCAGTTACATATTAACTAAATACAGCTAATAAAATGCATGGGAAATGAATGACTAAAGGAGAAAGATATATTTAAAACTAATTCTTTCAAATTATTTTTCCCAGGCTGATGTTCGTTAGGTCTGCTCATTGTGTTCTACCAAATCAAAACAGTAGACAGACTGGGAAAGTGGAAATGGATAAAAACCACAGGTTGATTTGGTATGGTGTTCTGTGCTGCTGGTAGCAGAATGGTAATCATGGTTTGATTTGGAAATTTCCTCCAAATATCTCTAATCAAATTCATATGGTTCACGGAGCTAGAAAGAAAAGGGTACTAATACAAAAATATTAAATAAATATGTAAAATATGAGGGAAAGTAATACCATGGTAATGTGACCTGCATTCCAGAAGAGATTCTGCTAGTAGTCCTCAAGTGAACTGAGCAGGATTTAAATTATGTACTATTGCTTGTCCATAATTTTACCTGTTTTCCATGTGCAGTTTCAAACTCTTCCTATGTACTATGTGTTTGCCTCCTGACTTTTAGCAGAAGTTACATGACAAGAGGGTGTAATTGGTTCATCCCTGATGAGCTGAATTTTGAAAGAAGAAAAAGGTATTATTAACCTGGACTTTAAGGAGAAAATGAAGAGAGAAAGAATAGATGGTAGGTTTGAAGTTTGAAAAAGTAGGAAAAGGGGAACAGAAGGGAGGGATTAAAGTTTTTCTTATAACTGCTTACCATTATATCTTGCAAAAAAAATCATTTTAGGATTCGTATTGTACCAGAACTCAACTTCACAATTTTGCAGAAACATCAGAATCACCCTGTGATTTCGTGAAGGAAATCTACTCATGTCCCCGAAAATGGACAGCAAGTTACAGTATTTTTAGTTAAAAATCAATGACATTTTACTGTGTATTACAGTAGTTTATATCGTCATCCATTTCTTAACGTCCATAAATACTGAAATTAAATGACTTGTGCCCATCTTACAAGAAGTTTTGTCAGCTCTAGCCTACAGAAAAATCTGTTAAGTTTTCAGGTGTTGTCATGAATCTTGCATGTGATCAGAAAATCTCAGGGTTCTGTCATCTCCTGTGCTAGTTTTGCTAGGAGCATGCCCTCCAGAAATGGCACGATATCAACATGATTAGTTTTACTGTTTATACTCTAACCTTTATATTTTTATATATGTGTATTGGCATTGCTTACCTATGTCCTTATATCCCCAGGGACATTTCACGTTGAAGGGTTACTGCATATGAATTATTTTACCTTATGGCCAAAATCTGTCTCATTGCTGACATGTCTTTAGTGTTAGAACCTGCCCCTTATTTTGGCCCATATTGGGCAATAGTAATCCCGAAGGATGCATGTTATTACAATGCCTTCATAAGCCCAACTAGACTCCCTTATCTGAAATCCATTTGGCCCACTGCCTATGTTATGCAGTTGTATAAACCCATATTTGGTTCCATGAAGGGTATTAGCACATTACTGCATTAACCTGTGATTTCCCAACATTGATCAGACCCAGTTCAAGAATCTGAGAAGATTTTTAATGGACCTGCATTATTAAAACCATAGAAAAAGTCTTTATCTCCTTGCTTAAAAGTGCATAATTTCTCAATAACTCTCTTGCCAGTTCATGTATTACTTCTGTGTATTCTAGGCAAAGTCATTGTCTTTTTGTTTCCTGTGTGTAAATGAAAACTCAACACTTTCTTTTTATCTGTGTTTTTCTTCACATACTTTAATCTGCAAAGATCCTTTCAGATCTGCAAAATCTCATGCACCTGCCACATCAAATGATTTCTGTCTGTTTTGTTGGGTTTTTTAATAACATGAATGCCCTTGACACATGAATTACAGAAATGAATACAGAAAGGGCTATTCTGTTTTCATTCAACAATTCCCATTCGTACCTCCCAGGGAGATCATGTACTTTGATATCAAACTTGAATCCTCTTTTTTTTCCTCTACCAAATGCTTTCTTATTACCGAACCTGATATGCTTGTATTTTGGGACACCAAAAGACTTGCCAATCCTGTTAATCCTTTATTTCTTGGGACTTGAAAGATCTTTAAATGTCTCTTGCAAAATATAGTATTATCTTGTTTATTTGAATTAAATCTGTGACATTAAAATAGTTCTAAGTGATGAGCTTTAATAATGGACAACCACTAAATGATTTCGTTCCATTTGCATAAGCCCCTAGAAGCTTTTGGACACCTG
>VYZQ01017876.1:59445-83294 GCA_013400655.1 Mystacornis crossleyi
TCGCAGTGCAGTACATACATAGAGAAAAGAAATTAGCATCGTTAAAATCTCCAGAATGGACAGTTTGCTTACCAAGAAGTTATATTTTCCTTTAATTTTGGGGTGGTTGTGGATATTTTAACCTAATGACTGTCCAATACTGAAGAAGAATCTTAAATATACTTTACAAGTGGTATCTGAATCATCAAAAATATATTTGATAAATTAACACAATGCTGTTATAGGGCCATTGATGCAAAATTATCTGATGTCTATGCATAGAATTGCATGTCCAGTTTGGTTGAATAACTATTTTATGAAAGAAGATCTAAGGTAACACTTTCAGAAACCATACCAGCTTAAAGTTTAAGCTCAGTTGCTTATACACCACTTTGAATAGTCTTTTAATACCTGTTTAAAGTACTTGTGAGGGTTTGGGTTTTTTTTCCTCCATAGCAGGGCACTTAATCCATAGATAGCTGTTAAATTTTCTAGATTAATATGAGAATTTAGATTATGCAATACTGCACCCATATCTACCTTTGTATTACTTGAAACATTAGATTGAAATCTAGCTTTCTTCCAAGATCTGAGAGAAAAATCATCGGCCATGAATAACCCTACTCTATCCTGTCCATATGAAGAATATTTACAAAATAATCATATTGGGAGCTGAAGCTGTTATCCACTGGGTATATTCAACAATGCAAATCCCATAGGTAACTAAACTCTGTTTACTTGGAATTTGTGACTCTAATTCTCTTTTATTACTGAATTCAGACTGCCCCAGAACCTGTACTAACACTTTTTACCTTTCTTTGAAATATACTCCTGGTTAAATAGTCTCCCTTTCTCTTACTTTGCATATCCTGATTGAAATAAAATGTTCTTTCACCATCCTCAGGAAAAGAGGTAGCATTTGTGACTAAATGCTAAAAAAACCAAGTGATAAAGCATTCAGTTCACAGCTTGAAAATAGAAATACCAATTTTTTGTGCTATGCTCTACTCTTTGTCATAAGACCAGCATAACTCTTGCATAACAGCAACAAGACAAAGTAATTAGAGCTGGATTCATCTCTTCTGTTACTGCTCCATGTTCTCATTTTTAAACAGACAGTCTCCACTAAACTGCTGAAATATACTTCACAGACAGTTTTTTGGAAAGAAAATACAAATATTTTGATAGTGATTTGGCAAGAGTTTTAACATTAGACCAATCAATTTCACAGTGTAAATGAGTACAGGATAAGCTGTGACTGGTGACTGCTTCAGGAAAGAGCGTGATATATTTTTATTATGTGTAGCTTCAGATTATTTCTGTTTTCCCCAGCTGCTTCTGGATGAGACTGAAGAAAACCCCTTTCTGCAGTTGCTTCAATGCACATTTTACACTCAGGACAGTCTGCTGAGAGGATCTCTCAGTGCTTCCTCTTCCCTTCTGTCTCTAAAAGTTTCCAGGATGTAAAGATATTTGCCAAATTCTTGCATGATTGACATGTACACTTTTCCTTAAAATTGCATGGGTTATTATTATTTCTTTCTTAGGGAAAGCTTGAGTGTCACATTATAAGAAGATGCTTATAGCACATGCAGGAAAGGGTGTTGCAGATAATGACATATTTTAGTAAACGGGGAAAGGACTATTCTGCTGGGGAAAAGAATAGAAAATATTGTATGACAGATTCAGTTTACTGCACTGTGATTTTAACACTGACATATTCTAGGGACTTTGGGATCAATAATATTCATAATCTGATTTCCCAGAATAATTTTTCTCATGTGCAAACATCACCAAATCAGCTGTAATTTACAATTCAGCACTTATGCATAAAGACTGAGAAGCTGAGCAATAATTAAAAAACTGCCTGTCTCCTCATTTTTGACCTTGAGAATTGATATGAGAGAATTTGGCATGTTGGATCTCTGTGTTGAGTTCTTGTTTAGTAACAAAACTGATTTCTGTTCTAAGGCTTTTAGTCTCTTTGTTCAAAGACAAAAGCATTATTGCATCTGAATAGCATCAGTCCAAGAGCAAATCTTGTTCGGGGGGCATCACAAAATCTGAATAATGAGACAGGGAAAAAAAAATTCTGAGAAGAATTCAAATTGATTAAAATACCTACAGACCTAAATTGGAGCATCCTTCTCTGCCAAGAATGCCTGAAATTTATTAGCTCGAAAAGTTGGGATTTTCTTCGTCAGAGTAATAACTGCATTTCAGACAAGAGCAATGGTAATGTTGATCTAAGTATAAGCTGTGTAGTAATAAAAAATCACATTAATATGTAGGCTAAAATGAACCTTGGACATGTGTAGACACTCTAACCTCTCCTTTGATTTGATATTATTATTTAGATAACAATGCCATCTAAATAACTTCCCATATTTCTGTGAAAATGAGAATTTTCCAGTCTCTTAAGGATTTTTTTTTCTTTTTTTTCCCCTTAAAAGGGTTATCACATCTAGGAATCTATCCAGTGCTCAAGTTCTAGATAGACTTTTTATTTAGAACAATCTTGGATTTCAGAGCAGTAGCATTTTTTCCAAGATGAAGCAGTGCTTTTTGAAGATTGTTGCTCTAAGCAAACATCAAAAGCCCTCCACTCTGGACATTGTGTGGAATCTGCTTAACTTCTTATTCTAACATAGCTGATTTTGTCTTGTTTTCTGTTCCTGAATCTCTTGCTTTTTAGAAAAGCCCTCTAAGATTTCTAAAACTTAGAAATTACATTAAAAAACCCTCAAAACCCAAACACACATACACATGAAAACCACAAGACTTGAGATACAAAAAGCTGGTGGTTTGTTGTTCTGTTTTGTTTTTGTCTTAAGATGGTCATGTAGTAATTAAAACACTTAAATACTAATATGGATAGAGGAGGCTGAGGGACAAATGATCTTTTTTTTCATTATTCAATGTCAAATACAGAAATATTGCCCTGCCAAAAGCAACCAAGCGGGAAAGCAGTATTCATTTGGTAAAGAGCTGAGGTATTGTTAAGGCATTCAGCAATGTCTTGAAGCACAAAATACAAGGTACTGTAACAAGCATTGGGTACACTATTGTCAGGCATCCTGCCCTCAAGAAAATGAGTCACTGTGGCATATAATTGTTACCTTGGTCTGACTTCAGGCTGCAGAGGAGTGTATTTTGTGTGACAGTGGAAAATATCAGCACGCAGACATCCAAGAGGAAAATAAGTTTTTTTCTTACTAGGGTTTAATTTGAAAATTAAACCCAAGACAGTAGAAGAAGGTTGAGCCTTAGCTTTCCAAAGTGATGCCTTCTTAAAGGAAAAATACTGTTTCTCTTTAGAATATCTGCCTATATGAATCCTCATCAGAGACCAGTGAAATTTTGAATACTTTCATCAGTTATTTCCTTCGAGGTAGCATGTACATTCCGTCTGTCTGCTCTTCCCCTCACAAGAACCATAAATCAGAGAATAATTTCTCTTGATAAACAGTTCATTTTTGTTGCTTCTGGCAACATGAGATGTAACCCAGGGTACATTAAATTACAAGGCCTATGTTTCATATGTACATTTGCTCACTGTTTCTTCATTTGGTAGTTTGATTTCTTCCTATAAAGGTTGAGGGGTTGGGGGGGGATTTTTTTTTCCCTTTTTTTCCCCCCTCTGTGACAAAGATATATAAAACTAATTTTCTCTGGGCAACTTAAGGTTGAAAAATAATCCAGCAATACTCTTGTTGTTATCAAATCATGGTTGGTAGAGTGCATCTTATTTCAGAAGATTAGTAGGTAAACCATTAAAGAGCCCTGATAAAATGATTTTCACTGGTTGAGCATACATACAGAAGTAGATTCTATACAGTCTTATTTCAACAACTGATTAGCAACTGATTAATTCAGAAAAACTTGTCACAGCTCTTGGGCGATGCAGTCAATTGTCAACTGTTTTCTTCAGTTGTTTTCTTAGGAACAGCATTAATAAATATGATATTACTCTGTCTCAGTGGAATTAATAGAAGCTTATTCTGTGCTCACAGGTGTCTAAAGCCACAGGAAAATTGTTTCATTCCATCTTTCAACTGAGAACAGAGCTTCAGAACTTATCTTTGGTCACTGGTCAAACTGAGCCTCAGGTTATTTGGACATTTGGTTCACAGATTCTCTCAACATTGTTTATTCAAGAAGTCTGTAACCTGTGTACAAGCCCAGCTGGCAGAGGATGAGCCTTGGAGTGAGCTCTGGCATCTATATTGTTCTGTCATCATCGGTACACAGGTTTCTGAAATGCACGCCAAATAGTTCTGTTTTCTCTCCCAGTGTCTGGTGCTTCAAAGACCTGGTAGTTAGAATGAATATGTGTGAAGAAAGTTTCCTTGGCTTATCATTAGGTGCCTAGTGACTTCTGCAGGATGTTGAAAAATCTCACAAAAGAGTCATAGCAAAAAAGTGCAATAAAACCCCAATATTTAACAAACATTCAGAGGGCAGTAAAATCAGATCAATTTTATCAAGAATTTAACATCGATGTAACTGACAGTGATAGTCAGATGAATAGCAAACTAGATAGACAGAAATTCTTAATTATTCTTCTCATCCCCTCTATGATCTCTAAAGAAGTCAGAATTGACTGTTTTCAGAAATATAAAATTCCTGGTAGCTCCCATTGCATCTGTTAAAAGCTATCAATATCAAGGGCCACTCTGAAGAAGCTAACAGTCAGAGAACCAGAGCTGCAGTTTACTTAGAGAATCATAGAAAATCATAGAGGTTGGAAAAGACTTCTAAGTCCATCAAGTCCATTGGACCATCAAGTCCAACCACTAACCTAACACTGACAGGCCCACCGCTAAAGCATGTCCCGAAGTACCACACCTACGTACTTTTTGAAGACTTAAAAAAAAATAGTCATATAGTCCTTTTTACATAAGTATTTTCCCATCATTTCTATCAAATCTTAAGAATATACCATACTCAACACTTAAAAGCAGGAGATTAACAGCCAAATATTTCAGCTGAGGCACTTGATAGAAGTTAGCCCTTGTAAAAGAGGCTTAGTCATTACTGTAGTGCAACATTTGAGAACAGTGTTTGCTAACTCCATGATGCATCAGCATCTTCATTAATTCATTTTAGAAGGGGGAATTTCTTTGTAATAAGCTAAGGATCACAAAAATCTTTGCATGTCAAACCAGAACTGGCTCTTTCCTAGAAGTATTTCTTTGATTATGCTTCATTAATTACATATTATGTAACAACTAGGCATAAATTAAACTATCAGCATTTTTGAAATTAGGCTCCATTAATTTCATCTCACTCTTCTGGAACACAGCCCTGACTGAGTTAGGACACAAATGCAAAAAAAGGTCAAGTCCTCTTGTCAGTACTGGCAGAATGATAGTTTAAGGGTATAAGGCGTTTCATAACCAATTTTACAGTTGATCTGAGCATCAGGGTATGTAGGTCAGACATATTCAAAGATGTTTTTTGTATGATGAAATGAGCCTTGTGAAACTTCAGAAGGACCATGAAAACTGAGAAAGGCAATAGGAAAAGAACCTAGAGTTTGTCTATATGAGCAGTAAGAAAGGCATCAAGTTTTACATTCTTCCAGAAGTCTTGAGACCAACAGACACTCTGGAGAAACAGCAGAAAGGTTGGACTGATTTATTTCTTTTAATAGGAGGGAGGAGCAAGGGACTTGTTTCCAACGCTCCACCCAAAATTCAGAAAAATTGAAAAGAAAACAACAGCAAAAACACTGGTAATTTGTGGAATAGGTACTTATTTGCTGACACTTTACCCGCATAGCTGCATACTTTATTTTGAAGAGGAACTTACCTATACGGTTTTTCCTCATATAAATGACCTACCTGAGACATTTCAGTTCATTTCCTAAAGCGTTTTTCAGCCATTTTACTTGCACTTCATCTCTATAGATGCAAAAGTTTATACAGCACCTTCTTCTTTGAGTAGACTTCGGACATACTCCAGATTAAACTTAGTTCTGTAGTCAAAAACACTCATACATTCAACATGTCAGGTTTATCTGGAGTTGTTGTTCAGTATCCACATCCCACTGAATCCCTGGAGTATCTGAACTGCCTTTGGAAAGAAACAAGCTCATCAGTTCTGGAAGCAGGTGATGAAAGTAATTGCCTGTTTAACAGCGCAGAGAATACCCTCAGCTCAGTGCTACATCCTGAGTGCTGTCCTTTGGGGAAATTAGATAGTTGTTTCATCCAGAACTAAAAACTCCCACCTGCAAAAATGAAAACTCTTACCTTTACAATAAACTGAACTTTCCATGAGTAAATTAATGGGAAAATTATTACACCTCACTCATTAATTTCCTTTCTATAATAATATAAAGTTTTTATCTGCACATCATAGTGACTCACAAATTATAATTGTGTCTTCCTGGGAAAAGGGCATGTAATGGATTTGCATGCCAAGGCACAGACAGTGGGAATCTATGGCCTCCAAGAGAATCAGCCAAGGCTGTCCCACATCAGAGACAGCCAGGTCCTGTCAGCTCTGTGCGACCCTACTTCAGGGAATAGCTGAGCCCCTAGCCATGGCTAAGTCCCTCAAACAAAACACCTCTAAGAAAAGGGAGAAAATTCTGCACAGACAGAGGATGAAGGAACAAAAAGAGTGAGAAACAGCAGATGGAACACCAGAGTCACAGGAAAAGGAGGAGGTACTCCATGCTGGAGCAGATATCCACACTGCACACCGATGGAGAACCCAACACTACAGCAGGTGTACCTGTCCTGAGGGAAGTGGCAGCCCATGGAAAGTCCACACTGGAGCAGAGAAAAAGGGTGAGGAGGAGGGAGTGGCAGAGAGGAACTGTCACGTACAGACTGCAACCCCCAGTTCCCCATTCCCTCTGCATTGCTGGGAAGGGTTGGGAGAGGACGACGAGTCAGGAATGGAGGACTGATGGTGAACCTGGGAGAAAAGGGGATGGATGAAGCATCTTTTCTCTTTGTTTTTCAACATCTACATATTTTTTAATTGGCAATAAATTAAATTAATTTTCCCCAAGTCACAGAATCACAGAATATGCTGAGTTAGAAGGGAAACACAAGGATCATTGATTCCAAATCCCAGCCCTGCACAGGACCATCCGCAAGAAATACACCATGTGCCCAAGAGCATTGTCCAAATGCTTCTTGAGCACTCTCAGGCTGGCGCTGTGGCCATTCCCTGGGGAGCCTGTTCCAGTCCCCAAACACCTGCTGTGGGTGGATATTATTTCCTAATATCCAACCTAAACCTCCCCTGACACAACTTCAGGCCGTTCCCTTGGGTCCTGTCACTGGTCACCACAGAGAAGAGATCAGCATCTGCCCCTCCTTTTCCCCTTATGAAGAAGCTGTAGACTGCAATGAGGTCTCTGCTCAGGCTCCTTCAGGCTGAACAGACCATGTCAAGTCTGTTTTGTTCATGACAATAACTGGTCAATCAACCTTCCTATCTCTATCTTCACTCATGTTATTTTCTCCCCCTCCAGTGTTTGAGGAAGGTGAACAAGTGAGAATCTGGGTAAATGTCCAGTAGTTATCCGAGGTCAACCCACCACAGAGGGTTTGACAAATGTTCTTGCAAACATCTTTGCAGGAAGAGAAAGCTTATGTCTTCCTAAGAGCATCAGTAATATGAACAGAAATATTTCTTGTACTTGCTATACAAAACACAGTGGAAAACTTTTTTGCCCAGATTTACTCAATTTTAAGCACTTAATTGAGGCATCTGAGTCAGAAGTTTAGTCAGTTTAGTCAATGGAAAGGAACAGGTGCCTTCAAAAGATGATTTAAATCTTTAATCGGACAACATTTTACTCTGGAGGTATTGGATTCTCACCATTGATTTTAAGTGAAACCACAGACAAGGGCATTCTTGAAGGGCCTTAAGCAGGATGAATCAGGGCATCTGTGGCTGAGGACTAACAGCCCTTGATCTTTCTTCTACAAAGGGAGAACCTAGTAATAGCACCTTAGAATCTGCTTTTCATGTATTGGTCACAGCAGCCGTGCAGGTTATTCTACTCTTCCATACAGAACTGAAATGTCCCTGTCTCCTTAGTACTGGAAACTATTTTAACAGTTGATACTTTTGGACTCAGTTTAAGGTAGTTGCACATTTTAATGTGGCAGTTCTTTATTAAACATGTGCTATGCTTCCCCAGTAGCATTTCTTGCAGAGGCAAGCATTACCAAAATGAACTAAACACCATTAAAAATGGATAGAACTTTAGGAGATATTTAAATGTAGCTGTGCAATTTTAAAGTCCAAAGTACACTGACGCTGGGTGGGAGCTTTGCCCAAAGCCCACTGCGTGCCACTGCAGGCGCCCTGGTGGCCTGTGCAGCACAATGGACAGTGCAGCGTCCTTTCAGGGTGCCAAGCTGTCACCCGATGGCAGCGCGCGTCCGCAGGAGCAAAGAAGCAGGAGGGATCTCTCCTGTGGGTCTCACCAGGCTTTACTGCCAAGCGTTCCACAGACAAAAGACCGGGATCACAGGCCTTGCAGGGGTTTTTCTGAACGGGGGAAGGGCTAGCTCACAAACCAATGGGATAGGGGTACACGGGCAGACTCAGGGAGAATTGACAATGGAACAGCCAACAGGGAGGATACAGAGGAGGGATCGAGGGGCAGGAACCAATGTCACACCGAGTACGGGAGAACTTTCCAGAGGGAAGGGTGTGCCACGGGGGGATTTACATGAATTCTTCACCCAAGGGGCAGGGGAGAAGGAGGAGAGGGTCAGGAGTTCTCCGCCTAGTAGGCAGGGAAGGGGGAATGGCCGACTCAAGGGGAGGAACAGAATTCAGGCGAATGGTAACCAGAGAAACTGGGGTAGAGAATACAACTTAACGAACTAGGAGGGCTTATGCAGAACTCAAAGGGAAACATGAACCAACTTGAAAAAACCTTCTATAAATCGTTCCCCAGCTAGCTCCCAAGCAGGGGTACTACAACAGTACACAGTTTAGGCACTGAGGAAATATTATGCAACACCTAAAATCTTCCCTCACAAATTTAGCTTTTGGGTAAAATATTAATTTTTTTTGTTTGCATGTCAGTCCTAGTAATCATCACACTACACTAATCCAAAAATATTAGTTGATGGCAGACAGATGGGGTTTTTTTCATTAGAGTGATGTTAGTCAAGCTACAGGTTTAACTATTTATGAGTTAAATAACACTTTCTTTCAACAATTTTCTTTCTCTCCTAAATTGCTTGCTGTTGAGATAATACTCACCTCTTTCCTTCCAGCAAAGATAGACAATCAGGTACTGTTAAACAAAACTTTTCTTTCAGGTGATCTTAATGACTTGGTGATAAGGACCAGCTCTGATCAAGCTTAGTTATCACTCATATTAGAGCCACTTCATAAATACTGTGATTGATATGGTTGATAAGATGAACCTGGGGAAAAAAGCCCATAGCTCTCTAGTGAATTTTTAATTACATTATTATAGTTTGGGTTGTTTTTTGCTTTTTTGCACTATGTTGTAACCATTTTTGGCTTTCTGTTCATCCTTGTTGAATTTCTCACACTATTTATTTACCTATATTTCTGTACTTCCATGCACACTCTCAATTTTTCTTCCTGTAACATGTTTCTTCAGAGTCCTGCATTTTGTTTAACAGCAGTGCTTATTTTGAAGTATCTTTTTGCTATTGCAGGATGCCAGGCAGCTTTTTCTGCCTAAATCTCCACCTATAATCAAATTCTGTGGCAATGTCTTGTGTAGGGTTTTTTGTTTGTTTTTAGATGATGAAAACTATATAAAATGGTTTAGGGAGAGAAGTCCAGTCCTCTGTGGCAGCTTGGCTTCCATTGCATGGTCTCTGTAGCCTTGCCTCTGGTCAATCTATTTTTTTTCAGGTTTCTCTAACCAAAACATTGCAACAGAAGATTTGCAGTGGATATGCACAAGCTGGATTTTGTTCAAATAGAATCCTCCCCCACACCGTTCCTCCAGGAAAAAAAGAAATAAGGCTAGGTTATCTGCAGATAACTCTGTCAGCTTTGACATAGAAAAACATTTACAGGCAGCAAGGGGAAACAACAGGACGAAAAAAGATAGTCATTACTGTATTCCAAATTAAGCCGTACCTGGAACCACCTTTGTGCTTGTATATCAAGTGAAAAAACCTGTGAACTCAAAAGGAACCTGTAGTTACTGTTGAAGATAAATAAATTTCTCAGTCTGATACATATATGCTAAGAAAGATCCATCCAACCATACCACAAATGCTCGGGTATTGTGGTAAATTACCTCACTTCTGAGTAAATTGTGATTGTGAGATTTACTTATGTTTTGGCAACTAGAAAATAAATGGTTCTCATGAGAAGTCTTATTTTAATATAATTTATATGAGGGATGAGCTGGTAGATATCATTCCATTTTGGTTGACAATCTCACCAGCCACTCACCTTGGACCATAGGTTCTTGAAAAAACTTGCTGTTCTGCTACTTGAGTTTAGCTTTAATTGATATAAAGGAGCAAATGAAAGTATGCTTATGAAGAAAGACATAATTATTGGTTAGGCACATGAAAATTAATATATTTGGTTTCTAAAACTTCAGTTCTGTTTTGAGCAGCATAATCTTTTTAATAACATTAAGGAATATAAAATCTGGAGGCTGGTTTCTTATTGGCCTTCATGGAATTAAGCTTTTTACCCAAAGCTTTAAGACATTTCTTTTGGCATTTTTACTGACTTGAGCTCCCCTGACTCTAATTCCATCACTGATTAGCTGATATCTTACAAAAAGACTATGGCTGTATATTAAAGATAGGAGCCACAACTTAAAAGAGCCACTTAATTCAGTTTTTGTCCCAGTTGTGTACTCTAATAAGGTAATTTGCAATATATGTGATATTAAAATAAATCAGATCAGCCCTGTGAATCTGACAAACCAATGTGTTGTGGAGAGATGGTTGTGCCTCCAAAATGAGGTGCTGTTGCAGTGGGGTTTCCACAACCTTCCCCGAAGGCAACCTTGGCCCGTGGAAGAATCAAGGAGACAATATTTTCATGGATGTTCATTGATCTTTATTTTTCTCCCAGCCTCACAGCATGGGGACCTGGACCAGACTGATGACCCCTGGGAAAAGCCCCAGTTATTCCCGGGGCAGGGGAACATGAAAAGGCCAATGGGGACAGCATCTGGGTACATGTGACCAGAGAACAGGGAGTCTGGAAACCCCATGTAACCATGCTCTCGCTCCCAAGGCCCATCCCCCCGGAGAGGGGTGGGGGGGTGGTGGCCAACAAGGTGCTAATCAGTTTTTCAGCAAATTTGAAAATGACTGTGGAATTCTGAGGCCATTGAACAAACTCATGACAACAGAAGTGGAACTATTCTTTGCGTTTTTCTTTGAATATTTAACCTAAGACATAAATAATTATCCAGTAGTCTAAGGTGTAAATATAAACCTTAAAAAGTATCAGGGAAGTAGTAAGAGGCATTTGGATGAAGGAAGATTTGACCAGCCCTTGTTTTGCCAGTGCAGTCACAGTGATCACAGCCAGCTGACTGACCATACCCCCAATAGCACAGGGCATCTTAGTGATGGGTTATGGGTGCTTACACAACCCTATATGAGGTTATTTTGGAGTCCCCTCATTTGACTTGGAATTATTATTCTGCTGAAATCCCAATAGTCCTAAATCTCACTAGCTGATAAAAATTCCAAACCATTAAAAGCTTCAACCATGCCATGCTGAGACATTTCCGTACAAATTTCCTCTTGTTACATGTGTACAAGAGATATTTATAATAATAGTGAGACCAGGCACATTTTATAAATGTGCCAGGTTGCTTGAAACATGTCATTTTTCCTCCACCATGATTTTCCTGAGGTAACTGTCTTGCACCAGGCAACAACACTATATTTTCACTCTGGTGACCACCTCTCAGGAACACTAATCAGTAATCACACGTACCCTTCCTCTTGGCTGGAAGCGTTTTCCTTCACCATGTAGTTGGTTATGCTGTCTAGCCTTAAAAATTGCTTTTTTGACACTCTCAAAAGAAGCAGCAAAACTGAAACAAGCAAATTACAGCAGGAACAAGTTGTACCAGAGCTAAAGCTTTATTGTAATATAATGAAATTCTGTCATCAGGCAAAGAAAAACACTGAATTGATACAAAAAGCAGTTTAAAACTTGTACATCATCACTGTCCTTCCTCAAGTGATTACAACATGAAAAGAGGTGCAAGAATAAATTTGCATTGTTTTTTGTGTTCTTGGAACAGGAATTGGTTATATGAATGGCTTCTTGAGGAATTAATAATTGGCTTGGAGGGCTTAAGAAGCAAAATTCCTCATGCAGCTGCTCTTGCATTTTTAGATAAGATAAGGATTAAGAATATAAATTGCCTAATAAAGAGCAAAATCTTTTCTGTTCAAGTTCTTTGGCTCCCTCCTGTCACAAGGGAAGCTAAAAATTCTTAGGTCCTATTAAGAAAAAATTCTTAACCGTCCTAAAGCACATTTCTATGCCAGGAAAAGAGCATGCTGCTTTCAGTGTTGAAGTATAACCATGTTTTAGCCTGCCTGACAGATGAGACCCCAGGCCTACCACTATCAGTAGGTTTCCTCTAACAGCAGTGAGAAGCAGATGTTTGAGGAGTTTAATATTCAGGCCTCCCCCAATGTAACATATTTCTAACTTCTATGATGCATCAGTATGAGCACCTCTGAATCAAAGAATGCTGCTGGATTGCTGTATTTAAAAGCATCAATAACTTTAAATTTAATTTAATTTTCTGGCCTTTGAAACTTTTTTTTTGTTTTACCTCTAAAATATTCTGTGACACTGGATTACACAGTACAAAGTGTATGAAAATATGTCCCTTTGCTATTAAATACATGTCCTAAACCTCGTAACATGGCCAGTGTGCTTCCAGCTTCTCATATTATGAGTCATAGTGATATATGACATTAGAGGCAATTCCTGAGCCGATCATGATTTTAAAGACCCATATAATATTGTTTCCCAGCTCATTTATTTCCAGAAAGAAGAATCTCAGTGTTGACTTTCTCTGGATATAAATTTTTTCACTATGTGTATCATATTTTGTCCCTTTTACATGTTTTTCTTTTAGTTCTATTTGATAGCTGGAGCAGCTATCTGAAGTCTGTAGCCAGCTTCTTCTGAAGTTAAAGAGAAGCTGCCAAAAAGAAAGTCCATTCAGATCTGAGATTTACTTTATTTTTCTGCTTACTTAAAAAAAAAACCCAAAACATAAGGAACAACTATTAACAATGCCTCCTTCATTTTAAAGTACTAAAAAAGAAAAATTATTGTTTTTCATGCTAGTTCAATACAAAATAATATTTGCTACAGGAGTGACAATGGGAAAACTTTATTATCCTTTTGAGAGCTGGGTATGTGCTGCAAGATGTTTGCTGTGACTATTCAGATGTAATTTTAAAGAAATTGAACTCAGTTTCAGGCAGCCTCCTGTTGTTTCTTTGGTAGTCATTTATTAGAGCTATATTAGCAAATGTTTTTGGTTTTTATTCTGTTTTTTAAAACAGCCTGTGCCTACCAAAAAATCATGAAGTTATGGAATTAAAATTCCAAATTCATAGTTATAAGAATTTAGAACAGGAAACATAATGGAATATTTTTTATCTTCTGAAGTGTGGGATGATTTATTGAGATTGGTTATTGTAATAATTTAATTACTTGAAGTCCTCTGCAGGAATAAAGGAAGAAACATTTTAATACTGATATCTCACATATGTTGACTTTAAGGTGATGTTGGACGTTTTTCTTGGTGTTGGTGTTTTCCATTATTTGCTCTTGTAAATGTATAAAATCAGACTTCTTATTCAACAGAGATTGCTACCAGCTATGTTGTTGTCATGCTGTCTCTCCTAAAATGAAATTATTGCATTTCATTACAAGTATTGAAAATGTAAGTGATGTACATAATTTTACACTTGGTTTGGCACATGAGCTACAACAAATGAAAAAAGGTAGTAAGTTCTGTCAGTTAAGGATCACAGAAGATATAAATATTGGTGTTTAGAAAGCTTTAACATCCAAATGTGAAGTTCAGAGAGACAGAAGGGTGGTTGCAGAATATTCTTTTGCAAAGGATAGTTTGCTAATACCAACACAGTCTTCCCACAAAAGTCTTTCTTGTTGCCTCCCATCTATTCATTTTAATAAAAACTCTGCAGTAAAACATTGTGAAAGCTGTCCAAAAAGTGGCTATTGAGTGTATACTGATCCCTCACATGGAATCAATTTTAGGATCCATCAGAACTGCTTCTCAGGTGCAATTAATGTGTTCTTGAATTCCTGGAGGTTTTTTTCTAGCTGTTTAAACAATAGCAAGACAAGAGGAATACTTCTAAAAACAAACAAACAAAAAGGACTGAGATAGGTAGACTAAATACCACTGATACCCCACTATTGGAAAGCAGATACATTTGATCCCTTTGTGTAAGAGTCCTGCTCTTTTATTTCTTCCATATCTCTAAAATTCTTTCACCTTTTGTTCAAGTAAACTCAGCAAAGGAAAAAGATCACACTGGTGTACATAAATGAACAGACAGATGAAAAACTTCACACAAACCAAGTAATGTTCTAAAAAAGACGTCAAAATTGTCAAAATTTGTCCTGGCACAGAATAAATATTGCTCTTCTGGAAAAGGTATAACATGAACCATGACATTTAATAAAATATTGGCGTTCTGTTGTATCTTTTTACGTGTCCAAGACTAACATATCCACTGTAACCTAAAGGACTGGGCATACCTATGTCTCTCAGGAAAAGGCAAATCAGCATGCAAGGAATACAGCATTTACCATCCAGTCAGCTGGATAACTTTGAGGATTAGTCGGTCATGAGTCTAGAAGCCTGAAAACAAGCAATAGCCATAAGACTATCTCAGAGCACAGTATAAATATACTGAGAATCTCAGTGAGAAAGGAGTCCAAAGCTAAAGATTTCCAGGTTTCCTTCAAATGTTGAAAACATCAAAATGATACGATTTTTTGATTTGTTGGGTCATGGGGTTTTTATCATTTTTTGAGATATAAGCAAATACAACATGGACCATTGTTGGATTTGTTTATCATCACTGGATGGGACATAAAAAGGCATTTAAGAGGGTAAAGTGGGTCCCTAGTTGAAGAGCAGTAGTCCTGTTGATGTTTTTAGGTCTAATGCCTTGTTTTCAATTGTTGTAAATGAAGGACATCAAAGAATCAAATGATGCCTCTAGAGACCGCAGGCACTGGGCCCAGCCAGCACTGGTTTGGGAAAGGCAAGCCTCACTTGACCAACCTGATCTCTTTTTATGACTAGGTGGCCCAGCTAGTGAATGAGGGAAAGGCTGCGATTGTTTTCTGCCTGGACTTTAGTAAAGGTTGGACTCCATTTCCCACAACATTCTCCCAGAGAAAGTGACTGCTCATGGCTTGGACAGGTGCACTCTTCCCAGGCTTAAGAACTGCCTGGATGGCTGGGCCTGGAGAGTGCTGATGAACGGTGCTGCATCCACTTGGTGTCTGGACACTAGTGGGGTTCCCCAGGGATCAGTGCTGGGCCCAGTCCTGTTCAATGTTTTTACTGACCACCGGAACAGGAGTATCGAGTGCATTCTCTCCAAGTTCACAGACAGCACCACTGGGAGTGTTGATCTGCTGAAGGAAGGCTCTGCGGAGGGATCTGGACAAGCTGGGTTGATGGTCCAAGGCCAATTGTATGAGGTTCAACAAGGTGAAGTGACGGGTCCTTCCCTTGAGTCACAGCAGCCCCATGCAGCACTACAGGCTGGGGGCAGAGTGGCTGGAAAGAGGCCCAGTGGAAAAGGACCTGGGGGTGCTGGCCGACAACGGCTGAACATGAGCCAGCAGTGCCCAGGTAGCCAAGAAGTTGAATGGTATCCTGGTCTGTATTAGCAATACTGTGGCCAGCAGGATCAGCCCAATGATTGTCCTCCTGTACTCAGCACTGGTGAGGCCACACCTCAAATCCTGTGTNGTGGCTGGAAAGAGGCCCAGGGAAAAGGACCTGGGGGTGCTGGCCGACAACGGCTGAACATGAGCCAGCAGTGCCCAGGTAGCCAAGAAGTTGAATGGTATCCTGGTCTGTATTAGCAATACTGTGGCCAGCAGGATCAGCCCAATGATTGTCCTCCTGTACTCAGCACTGGTGAGGCCACACCTCAAATCCTGTGTTCAGTTCTGGGACCCTCACTACAAGAAAGACACTGAGGTGCTGGAGGGAAACCAGAGAAGGGCAATGAAGCTGGCAAAGGGCCTGGAGCACAAGTGTGATGAGGAGTGGCAAGGAAGCTGAGCTGGGATTGCTTAGCCTGAAGTAAAGGAGGCTCAGGGGAGACCTTATCTTGCTCTACAACTGCCTGAAAGGTTGTAACAAGNGCTCCCTGAAAGGTTGTTACAAGGTGGGGGTGGGTCTCTTTTCCCAGGCAGTCACTGACAGGACCAGAGGAAATGGCCTCAGGCTGTGCCAGGGAAGGTTCAGGTTTACATAACCAAGAACTTCTTCACTGAAAGGGTGGCTAAGCCTTGGATCGCGCTGTCCAGGGAAGTGGTGGAGTCACATGTATATGTGTGTATGTGGCTCTTGGGGACATGGTTTACTGGGGAACTTGGCAGTGCTGGTTTAGCGGTTGGACTCAATGATCTTAAGAGTCTTTTCCAAATAATATGGTTCGATTTAAATTTGTCGTTTTAGGAAGCATAGAACTGCCTCATGATGCTTTAGCAGCACTGCACTAGCTTGAGCTTCCTTGCAAGATCTGGGTTATAAATTTCCCTAGTCATTTTGGCAAAGATTTCTCATTCAGAAAGCAGTTTCATCCATCTTCCTGTAACCTTTCCTCGATTTTTACCTCACATGCTTCATCTGTTAATGGGTTTATTCTTTACCTGCCCTTATACAACATCTGTAGGTTTCAAAAAAGACTGAAGATCATCTTAACCAAGGTCTATATACCAAGATTAATTGGAATACTTTCCATGCCTTGAGGATAGATAAAATCCTAGTTCATACTTTGGCAATATATACTTCAATCAAAGCAATTGACACACAATTCATAAGGTGGAATGGCTGAAAAAGGGCTAGTAATTACTGTTAACTGACAGTCTTTCATGTGCCTCTTCATAGGAAAGGAGAACTCAGGTGCAGAAGCATACATTATAAAAAAAAAAAAAGCTCAAGGTCATTTCATGGCTCTTATTACAACTACAATGCCTTTTTAAGAGAAAGACAAAGATTAAAATGATCAAATGAAAACTTATACCTTATTTATTTCAATTTCAAATTAAGAAAAAAATCATCATTTCTGTTTCTATATAAATTACATTCACATCTCTTTCTGCAGTATGGAGTTCATGAGGAAGAAAATGATAAGAAAAACGAGAAACTTCATTTGTGCAGTCTAGCATATACAGTTGCTCAAGTCAGATGGAGTGGGCTTGCATTTGTAGATACACTAATAAAATGCTTCAAAATGAAGTGCAGCAGCTATATAATATTTCAAAATGGCTTTTACAGAAGGTTCAAATATCATGTGTACTTTGTCAGAACTGCCTTGTTTCTTAGTCCCTCTTAATATTGGGTTACTTGTTTAAAAATTGTCAAAGAAATGAAATCTGGAAGAGCTGTCAATTTTTTTTAAAGTGCCTTCAGCTGAATTCTTTGTTTATCTGAAATACCATGGCATAAAAAATAAGAACTGCCAAAGAACTGCCAGCTTTTAAAGAAAATTAAGGTGTCAGCAGAAAGAAATCTGTTATCAATAAAATTTCCATACTAAAAACACAGGATGTGTTTTCAAAGTGTCACTTTAGATATTCATAAATAAAAGGTAGTTTTCTTTTCTGTTAATGTTTCTTGTTGTGGCTCATTTCATTGTTATAAACTCATGGATGTGCAGTCATTTCATTGCAGTTCTTGTCAGAAAGTTCAGCAGCTTGCTATTACTCTGGGCTTTCTTGGCATCAGTGACAATTTCCACAGCCCTCTGCAAGTTCAGTTGTCAGCAGCTAACTTGGCATTTTCAGCCCTAAACAAAAGGGTTTTGCCTGTGCAGACAGCAGAGAATTGCAGTCATGCAAAAATACCAGCTTAGTTTACTCAGACTCTTCATTTAACAATAAGACTAAAAACTCAAGCAGAGGAAAATTCTTCAAGTTTGGCAGTGACATAATTAAGACTGTTAGAGCAATATAAATTTGTCTCCTTATACATATACAATAAGATGCTGTCTTTAATTGCCTAATAGACTCAGCCTTCACCTCATTCTGAGGGTTCTTCCACTGGGCTCCTACTCCGGCTTACTTAGCCAGCCTTTCTCCTCGTTCTCTGTGTCTAGGCATGTGTTTTCAATGTTGAATATTCTAAAAAATGTTGCTTTTGCATTCCATTTCAGGCACTTCTACAGAGCCCTCCAAGACAGCAGGGAAAATACAAATTGAAAGGTGGACCTGATATGCCCACTGCCAGATTTGTGATCTGCAGAAAAAGAAAAGTCCTTGTCTTCAGCAGGCAAGTGATAAGGTTTTCTTAATCCAGAATTCATCTTTGATTAGCTTGCCCAACTGATAAAGACTTCCTCAACAGGTGTAACTAAATTGTTTCTTTTCAATGTAATTTTAAAATGAAATGTATAGGCATAAACAAAAACATTGTGGGTTGGTTGTTTGGGTTCGTTTTCTTCTTGAGGTTGTATAATTGTTTTGAGTGCTTGAATAATTTCCATTGAAGTTGTACTTACATAATAATGCTATTAGGACATACAATTTGTATAAAAATGCTATGTATCTCACAACACTATTCAAAAGGAGATGTCTGTCTGGAGACATCTTTGTGTTTATGGCTCTAATCTTGACAAAAGTATAACTGATGGCAATACAGACTTATGAGAAACATTAGGAAAGTTTAAGAGGCAATCTTACTAACACCATTATTGATCAGTTTGGGCTACAATCTGTTTCTTTGCTCCAACAGCTGCCCAGAAGTCCCTTATTCTGAGTTTTGCTTTACTCTTCAACTCTAGACAATCAAATACATTCTGTGATCTTTTGCTGGTGAATATTTATGTACTTGAATGTGATTTGCATTTCCCTTTCAGATTTCCTAATTTCAGAGTTTTTTTAGTATTATCCTGTGAACTGAACACTAAAATAATTTTCATATTTAAGACAGGTAATTTGTGATGGAACACTGCTTTGAAGAGCCAGATTTGGATTGTTATATTTGCATGTGTGATTTTCTACTGACTCCAAAAGTATTCTTACTGATATCAATATGTTATTTATGAGGTGAACTATATTTGACCAGCAGCTTTAGAAATGGCCCTGTATTTAAAAACCTTCTCATCTGCAGTACTAACCTATCACTTTATCCTAGAGAACTAGCAACAGACAACATGAACAAGGAATATTTTACTGTTCCCACACGGGAATCCAACCCTAAATTCTAGACCTCTGCATCCTGAGGCAAAATCTTCCAGGAAGATGGAGTTGAATAAGTTATTAAGTCTAGGGTCGTGCTGGGAGTTGCATAAACACAGCATCATAAACGTGAAACACCCTGTCAGAGAGTGGACTGAAAATGTGCCAGGGCAGAGCTAAAGTAATAATGAAGTCAAGTAGTCTAATAAGTTTCTTTAAGCACAGAATACCTTATAATTAAGCATTTTTCCTTGAAATATTTGCTTCCATGTTCATATGTTGAAATGTATGAATCATTAAAATAAAAAACGGGAGGATGACGTGGTGAGAGGTGTTGAAAAGAGTGCCGCGTCCTTCCCAAAAGTGTCCCTGCAAGGGACACCCGCTCAGGGGTGCCACACATGCACACAAAGACACACCCAGACCACTGCATGGATGACACCACACAGCCACGCACTCACACAAAGTCGGATAGCTCCTTAGGCGTCACCGGAGATAAAGAGGCAGGAGGGGTCCTCTGTATGGAGTTCCGTGAAGTTTCATCTCGAAGGAATCCAAGGGCAAAGGGCCAAGAACAAAGGAGGGCACAGGGTTTTATACGGCGGCAGTACCAGCGGAGGGCAGAGCATCAGGTCCAATCATCCGAGGGCCCGGGAGAGGGGAGAATGTGAGGTATGTGAATGACAGCCAGTGGGGAAGGAGCGGGGTGGAACAAGGGAGCCAGCAACCAATGGGCTATCAAGCAAAGGAGAACTTTCTGGAACATAGGCTTATAGGGAGTAAAAGGGGCAGTGGGCTAATGGGCCAACTAACTAAAGAGAATTAGCCTACATTAAAATATGAGAGCAAGGTTTTGTGGGAACTTACCCTAACTATGAGAGGAACCTCAGACCTCAGTGCCGGCTCACCAGTGAACTTTGCTGTCTTAGGGCCCTGCGGCTCTGTGGGCACTCCAGCGGTGGCTTCAACTACGGCAACAGGAGGATGCTTATGGGATTGTATGCATCTAGCAGACTATATTCAATCTCATAATCCTTAAGCCTTGCATTACCTCTCCATCCTCTTATGCACACACAAGTGTTGTAATGCACAAGTAGTTAGTTGAATGGCACTGAATNGGTGGAACAATCTGATCATCACCTTAGCTTTTTTTTTTTTTTTTTTTTTTTTTTTGGTCAAATTGTTCTATCAACAAGTATGCAGTTTTCCCAAGTTTAGAACTTATGTTCTCTATTCTAAAAATAATTTCTGGAAATGTTTTGACCAGCAGTACATAATTTTGATAAGAAAAGCAGATATTTAGATATTTTAACAATTGACATAACCATATAAATTAAATGTGTTTCAGCTGCAGAGTGGGACAGGAGATTTTTGCCATTTGGAGAGATGGAAAATTTTTTTATTGAATAATGCATGTTACAAAGTCATAAAGTTTTTAATATGCTTCTTCTGGAGGTTACATACATTTTCACTCATTTCTGAGTAAATGTTTTTGCTGTAGGTGCTACACTCTGGGAAGTTTTGGAAGTTGACTGTGTGCAAGGTGGTCTTGAGAGAAGATAACTAATTTCAGACTTATTTAAAATGTATCGAATGAGACGATTGCTTACCAACTGGAAATATTGCAATTTTACTGCTACAGCAGAGTATTCCTGTTAGGCCTCTCTGCCTGTCAACACTATACATTCTGATGACCACTTTCATTTTATCTTTATAAGCATAACCATCTCTATCAAGTACTATGGCAAAAGCATTTAAAGAAAAGTGGTGGGGGAAAAAATCTATCTTAAAACTAGCATTTGCTGCCACTCAAAAAAACCCACAGAAACCAACAAACAAACAAAAATCCCACTAAATCTACCTGCTGTCCTTCTTTAACTTGATATGAGACAGTTATTTATTGGCACAAAAACAATTGTGACTTTTGCATCTTGCAATTTCTTCACTCTGAGTCTTCCAAAAATATCCAGTATTTGAACTACAATTTAATGTTAGTTACACCCTTTTTGCCATGTTTTAATGTTCTTTTTGCCAGTGGTTGTTACGAACTAAAGTAGGAAAGGACAGTTGGAAGCATGATTGTGCATACTTTCAAATATGAAATTTTCTGAATCTTCATCAGTCTGTAAGTCTTAAACATGTGCCATTGATTCTTTTTGGTGTCTTTGATGAAGAAGAATAGTTTGAGAATAAAACCCCAAAATTTAATAAAAAATGGGCAGTTGTCAAAGTGACATACAAAGGAATAAAACCTTAAATCTATAATCCTGTGGTAAATGTTTTAGAACTTATAGAGAGGTGGTAGTGACACTTGTAATAACATTCACTTGGACTTTCTGTCTTTCGCAGTCCTTTTTTTTTATTTTCCTCCACTATTGTTCTTCTTGCACCTCATCCCATCAAATGAATGACTGATTAATGAAGGGGACAAATATTGTTTTCCATTTACTTTTTCTAGTCATGCCACTATGTTTTTTGTCTATCCTGTCAATGCAATTTTAATCCTGAAAAAAATCAGTTATATTCCAAATGAGAAAATTAATTACATGTGCCATTAATAAATTTTTTGCTCATTTCCTTGGCTGTTAAGAGGCTGAATGGTTTTGTGAAGCCACAAAAGGCTGAACTTCATTCGTTTAACATAAGATAGTCACGTCCCACTGTGATGGGTTGCCCCTGGCTTGATGCCAGGTTCCCACAAAGCCACTCTATCACCCCCTTCTTATCTAGGCAGGGGAGAGAAAGTAAGGTGGAAAATGACTTGTAGGTTGAGTTAAGGCAGTTTACTAACGCAAAAGTGAAGGTCTGTGTGTGCACCAGCAAAAGAAAAAGCCAGTAATTTTATTTTCCACTTCCCATCAGCAAGCAACATCTGGCCACTTCCCTGGAAGCGGGGCTTCAGCACATGTAGCGGTTGCTCTGGAAGGCCAACACTGTAAATAAAAAATGCCCCCCACTCCTTCCTCCTTTCTTTAACTTTTATATCTGAGCAGATGTCACATGGTATGGAATGTCCCTTTGGCCAGTTTGGGTCAGTTGGCCTAGGGGTGTCCCCTCCCAAGATCTTGCCCACCCCCAGCCTACTGATGAAGGGGCAGAATGTTGGAGACAATCGCCAATGCTGTACCAGCCCCTCTTGGCAGTACCCAAAACACTGGTGTGTCATCAACACCTTTATAGATACCAAGCCAAGCACAGCACTGTGAGAGCTGCTGTGGGAAAATGAAGTTCTCCTCAGCCAGACCCAATACACCCTCTTACATGTGGTGTGACCAGTGAAGAGGAAGCTAAAGAGCTCTTCAGAAAGTTTATTGAGCAAAACATTTCCTAACCCTTTTGACTGAATTAAATTGAGGCTTAAACTCTGTCCTAGGCACACTATACTGCAGTGAAATGGACCTTCTGTGGCAGTTTCTTTGTCTTTCTTTTAGTTCTAACATTATAACCTGTGAAGACTTAAAGAATGCAGTTACATGTCTCAAAACACTGTTCCCATAAGATAAGTCACCACAATCGTGCTTGAGATAAGCACAGATGCCGCAGCAGGAAGGAGCTAATTCTTGACCTAATGGAGGTAAAGGTTTGACTAGCATCTGGACAANGTTCTCCTCAGCCAGACCCAATACACCCTCTTACATGTGGTGTGACCAGTGAAGAGGAAGCTAAAGAGCTCTTCAGAAAGTTTATTGAGCAAAACATTTCCTAACCCTTTTGACTGAATTAAATTGAGGCTTAAACTCTGTCCTAGGCACACTATACTGCAGTGAAATGGACCTTCTGTGGCAGTTTCTTTGTCTTTCTTTTAGTTCTAACATTATAACCTGTGAAGACTTAAAGAATGCAGTTACATGTCTCAAAACACTGTTCCCATAAGATAAGTCACCACAATCGTGCTTGAGATAAGCACAGATGCCGCAGCAGGAAGGAGCTAATTCTTGACCTAATGGAGGTAAAGGTTTGACTAGCATCTGGACAAAAATTCCCACCATNTTACGGTCTTGTTTTCACCTTAATTTGGGCAGAATTATCTCTTATAATTGGATCGTAACACAGCGTTGCTTGCAACTGTCTATAAATATGTCTGTTTTTACATGTATGTGTGTGTATATATANGGGAAGTGGAAAGGAAGCAAGTGTTTATGCACATGCCACCTCTAATTATGGGAACAGCACCTATGCCCCATGGATCCCAGGACTTGAACTGTATTAAAGTGGAACCTCGAGAAGAGTGATTTGGGGACCCTCACTGATGCCTTAGGTTTTAACTTTTATATTTTTCAAATCTTGTATTGTCTAGTGTGTAACTCTGAAGTTTCTTGTAGCTTGTTAGCTGCTCTCTTAGGCCAGATAGACACCACAAAGCCTCTCTGAGCTTGGTATTCAAGGACACTCAGGCTGTCCGAGGCCCAAAGGTGGAA
>VYZQ01017876.1:121488-137015 GCA_013400655.1 Mystacornis crossleyi
TGAAGGGGAACCGTTATATTGTTTTTTAGAGTGTTCTGAAATAATGCCTTGAATTCTGGTAGAGTCTCCTGCAAAACTCTTCCAGGATAGAAGTCTAAGGTTCCTTGAGAGTTTCAGGACTTTGTTAGTAGACTCCATGGACAGCAAGTTTTAGTCCTGTCTGCCTACTTTGATAATTTATTTTAAGAGAGGTTTTTTAATTATAGAAGACCACATTCTACAAAGATACAGCCTTTAAAAATATGAGTGCACTGATTGAGCTCAGTTGAATTAGATTACTGAGAATAGTAACTATAAATGCCTGCAGGAAAAACAACAACAACAACATTTCTTTAATGTACTTTGTTACAAATATGCTTTTTCATAAGTGTGCCTAAAAGAAAAGTCCTGGTCACATACTTCCCTTGAGAATTCTAGCAATAAAGGCCAATAGAGGTAAAGTGGATGGTGGCAGATCACCTTTTACTCAGGACAGCATAGGTGATGTCAGCAGTTCAGTGATGGAATTCTAGGTCTTTGGATCTTTTATGAAATCCTTTTGTAAAACCTGAATGGACTCTCAGGCTAGTAATAAACACTCATCTCTGTTTTCTGTAAAACCACAGCTAACCAAATTTAAAGCTAATACCTGTATATTTACATGAACCGAAGGGGTGCAGCACAGAAATCTGGTCCAAACTATGTAAGTATGTGTGCAATATTATTTTAAATTATATGAAGACATCTGAAATAGATTTTCAAAGCTGCTGTGATGAATTTCACGTAACTCAAATATATCTCCTACGAGACAGTGGACAAGCACAACCCAAGTTAAAGCAAACAGGTTTGGTAGTTTTTCATGGTAATAGTACACCAAACTCTCTCCACAAGCAAGCATTACAGCGCTTATAAAAAAGGACTCACTTTCCTTTGATGGATTACCACTGGCTCCTTCTTTTCCACCTCTCCTTTTATTTATATTTGCTAGGTCTTTAAGCCTGGAAGAGCCAACTACCTGCAGCCCCAGGGAGCTGTTATGTATTACTGCAATTTAGTGGTGGAGAGTGCAATTTTTTTCTCCCAAACCACTAAATGTTTGGACTTCCACAGTTGGTGGTTGTTTTTTCTTGGTTCTTGCCTCCTTAAATGCTGTTAACTACTTTTGTTTTGATGTAGTTGCTTGAATGTTTTGGAAAAGGATTAATTTTCCACTCAGGTGGTTTGAGGCCTTTGGTACTCCCGTGTGTTTGCAGTGAGTTTGAGACAGACCTTTTCCCCAAGCCTTGCTTTGCCTCTGCTACCTGGAGGTAGCAGGGATTCCTGACCTGTGCATGCNAAAATATGTTTCTCCCTAGTGAGATCAAAATGAATCATGTACTGTGGCAACCAAGAAAGATTTTCAGTGTGGTTGCAGTCATTGTGCTGTTTTGCAGAGTGCAGCATTTGCAATGTTCAGTCATTTGTGTGCCACTGAAATAATGAGACAGACACACAGTGTGACATGCAAATAGAAAAGAATGCTTTCCAAAGCTATGGAACAGATAATAATATGGTCAGCTCATCTAAATAAAAAGCATTGCTGTTCCTAACCATGAAAAAATAGTGGGGAAAAAAATTGTTGCATTGAAAAAATAACGTAAAGGACGCAGCATTTCCAACTTCTATAGAGTTCTTAAATCCTGATAGGCATTGTAACTTGCCATAGCTACAAACTATTTAAGTACATAATGGTTTTTCTAACAAGTGAAAAAACCTTAGAACAGACTCATTAGGGGAATGCAACTGCTCAAACAGAACCTGCACCTAGTAGAGCTACCTCTTTGAAATGTAAATGTTTAATCACTTATGAGTTTACCAGTTTAGAAAAACAAAATAAACCCCCTGAGCATTTTTAATTAAGATTTATCTGAAAATTATTTGGATGTATAGTGCTGTAAAGAAAAGCAGTGGATGGCTTGGGTATATGCTGATACTCATGCCATTGTAGGTCATATACACTCCTGCCACCAGTTGTTTACACTGTCTTTTCATAAAAAACATTGAGAGCCAGGATTGAAGGGGAACCGTTATATTGTTTTTTAGAGTGTTCTGAAATAATGCCTTGAATTCTGGTAGAGTCCCCTGCAAAACTCTTCCAGGATAGAAGTCTAAGGTTCCTTGAGAGTTTCAGGACTTTGTTAGTAGACTCCATGGACAGCAAGTTTTAGTCCTGTCTGCCTACTTTGATAATTTATTTTAAGAGAGGTTTTTTAATTATAGAAGACCACATTCTACAAAGATACAGCCTTTAAAAATATGAGTGCACTGATTGAGCTCAGTTGAATTAGATTACTGAGAATAGTAACTATAAATGCCTGCAGGAAAAACAACAACAACAACATTTCTTTAATGTACTTTGTTACAAATATGCTTTTTCATAAGTGTGCCTAAAAGAAAAGTCCTGGTCACATACTTCCCTTGAGAATTCTAGCAATAAAGGCCAATAGAGGTAAAGTGGATGGAGGCAGATCACCTTTTACTCAGGACAGCATAGGTGATGTCAGCAGTTCAGTGATGGAATTCTAGGTCTTTGGATCTTTTATGAAATCCTTTTGTAAAACCTGAATGGACTCTCAGGCTAGTAATAAACACTCATCTCTGTTTTCTGTAAAACCACAGCTAACCAAANTACTTTACTGTGTGTATAATTTACCTTCAGTTAAAGGAAATGCCTCATTAGCTCACGGCCCTGCCTAAGGAGGGGCTGTATTTTGCTGCCCACAGGCCACTGTGGGACTTTCTACAAGTTCAAAATAAGGACGTAAATTGTATCTGTTCTAAAGAAGTAGCACGCAGTAGAAAGCTGTAGAAGCTTTTATAGTCTGATGGCTGAATATTTATTATTGAGCTCTGTTGGTACCATACAAAAGTAAGAGTAGAATTAAACGAAATGTGTTTGGTATTATTCTTTCCTTCCATTGACTGCATCTCCTTAGTATTTTCTCTTTCAGTTTAGCAGGATTTACCAGGCTGATTTGGATCTAATTGCCAAGGTTTGTCTTGATCTGGCAGGTTCTCATTTATTGTCCTAATATAACATTGATGTTGTTTGGTTTTTCTACTTTCCAAATACCCTCTAATATGTACAATATAAGCAGTCAGAAGGATGTGGAAAAAGAAAGCCAGCAATATGGGCAGTAACAGGTACACATATGCCCTGTGTTTTTCCCATGTTCTGAAAGTGCAGAAAAAGCTATTTTATAAATCTTATGGTAATAGACTCTATAACTAGGATGGGGTTTTTTTTATTAAATCCAATGTAAGTTTATTTTTGAAATGAATATGAATCTTAATTTTCAAGACACATATAACTTTGAATTTTATTTGGCAGAGCTATCCTTACTACCCTAGGACAGGCCCAGTTAATGTCTTCTTGGATTGAGAATTATATATTTATTAAGCCATTACAAATAACTGGAAAATGTCAGAAGAATTTACTTAAATTTCACAGTCAGTTTAATCTGACATATGTTTGTGCTGCTGCTGAAAAGGTTATTTCTACTCTTGCCTTTATGCTGGAGCTAATCTTCATGTGGCTTCAGAGTGAACCGATTAACATGGTGTAAGGTGAAAGCTAAGCAGGGGGAAGTTATTAGGATGAATGTGGTTCCTGAAGAAGATTTTGGGAGAAGATTGTGATTCCTGAAGAAGTGTAGCTGCATGAATGCCAGCCCTAGCACATGGGAACACGGGTAAGAATCTGCAGGACACAGCGGCTGCAACTGCTCCTTTAGGCACTACTCTCTGCCAGAGTTAAGCATGAACCTTCAAAAGACAGCATTTAACCCACTGTTTCCTTGTTTCCATGGCCTGTGCTGTGTTATGCACTGATTCCACTGCCTCAGAGATGTGCCTAAGCTTCTTTGTACTTATCCATGTAAACATGAAAAGAAACAGCATTTAGCCAAGAAGCAATTTCTCTTGCAGAGAAATAAAATGGAAATCTTGATGTAGTGTACTGTTTCCCAAGCCTGTAGGCTGATTTTGCTGGTGACCTAGCAGGCAGTGCTTTATGTAATTTCATTAATTTGAGTGATTTCTGACCGTGTGAGTTTTGTCTTATGATAAACTAAACATAAAATTTAACAGTCCCAAAAAAGGGAGGGTCTGCAGAAGCACAGCTAACATTACTCTGAATCTTCATGACAAAAATGAAGACTGTATGTCCTAATGTATTTGGAAATCTATTTTGAGATAACACTGTCTCTGCCCATGAATGGGCAGAGAATGTTTATTCTTCTGAAAATAAGCATGACTGAATTTTAGCTCTAAATTCTTTATAAATTGCAGGTATCTGCCTTTAAAAAGCATTCTGGGGGTTTGAATGTCTATTCCTTTTCTAAATCGTAATCCCATTCCTCTCCCCAATTTTTGAGTTGTTTCGGTCCCATCACTTTAGAAAAACATAATTTCAAGCACCCTATAGTAGTTAAAACTCCATGTATTCATTCCATACATCAAAAAGAACTCAATTTATCTTCTACTTTGGTGATATATAAGAACAAAAAAATCGTCTGTTCACTACACATGAAAATCCCTGGTGAGTTAAATTTTTCCAGTCATGGTCCTGTGTTTGAGTGATTTATGGTCTACGATGCATGGATGGAAATACACACACAAGATTTAATAGGCTTTTCCCAAAATCCAAACAACATAAGAAAAGCTTATTATAGATTGCATGTGCTACATGTCGTGGTCAGTATTTAATCTTACATGTAACTAGACCCATTATCTTATGACGGTAACTGATGGTAACACAACATATCCTGACACACAGAAGTAAACCTGTAGGTTTCTGTGCCCAGTTTTGTAAACAGAGACTTTTTTTTTTAAGTCGTGCAGGAAAAACATACTTCTGTCTGTGCTTACAGTGGGAGGGCTGTCAGTACGAATTTTTTAGGCTAAATTTTGTGTATGGTAATACAGGGTGAAAAGTGCATAGTTTTCTTCTATGCCATGATCTCCCAGCCCACTCTTACTGGCATTACAGGGCCTGCTGATGGCTCTAGCATAAAAATGTAGTTCTTTTCCAGCATTCTGTGTGTTGCTTTTGTTATCTGTGGGACAACATTTCATAGAATCATAGAATCATTTAGGTTGGAAAAGACCTCTAAGACAATCAGGCCCAACCATTGCTTTCATTATTGTTTCTGCAAAACCATAGCAATAACAGCTTAAGTGTATTTTAATAATTTTAATTCTTTATGTACTGCACATTAAACCATTTCTAAAGTTCCTGATTTTCTTTATGTACATATGTACAGAGGTATTTTCTTTCTCATTGTCAATGAAATCACAGCATGAAACCAATGACAGTAAATGATTTTTCCACTTATCTTGTAGAAATGGTGAAAGCGATATCTGTGGGTTTGGTTTCAAAAGTTAGTATGGTATACTGTCTCTATTGCACTGCACATCTTTCTTTTCTTTAATACAGCCACACTGAGAAGTGGGGCAAATAGCAGAATAAATGCATACAGAATCATTGATACTTGAAGGGTGTGAGGCTGGGTCAAAAAAACCCAGCAAATCTTAATTTATCAATCAGTTTTAATCAATGAATCTTCTCACAAAAGCATGTATAGTTATGTATACATACTCTTTGTTTCTATGTCAGCATACAGACACCTTGGGTCCAGTAGAAGTGATCTGCTAAAATGCAGTCCTGGGAAATGCCTCAGAGCATGAAAGAAGCTTAAGAGAGAGTTCTTGTATCGACCACATGAACTGAACCTTTAGAAGTGTAGTGATTACAAGATGGTCATTGGTATTTCGTTGATGATATTATTAAGACAAGAGCTCAGAGCAGAATGCACTTCCACACACCCTCCTCCTTTGAAACACTACAGATTGGGAAATGGAATGAACAGCCCATAGCTGAACCTTGATTTGATCTCATACTGATTACATGTATTATTTTCTTTCATTCTTTGAATACAGTTATCAAATTCCTCTGTATAGATGGGAGTTGTGCAAACATGGGAAAGAATTATCCACTTAATTCCAGACTGTGGACATGATCAGTATTAATTTAACGGAAAACCATGCTTTCATGCAAATGTTCTCTAAGGAATTTAGTAGAGCCTCTGCACAAACATTCAGGGTTTTGAATTGGGTCCTTTGCTTCAGGATTATAGACATAATATATAATTATAATTAAAATCTCCTTTTTCAACAATAAAAAAACTCCTTCCCCCTCTGACACTGGGGTGGCCCTTGCCCTGGCTCACCGCGTCCCGCTGCAGGCGTCCCGGAGGCCCGTGGCAGCGTCTGGGAATAAGCAGTGTCCTTGCTGGAAAGGCAGGCAAGCACCCGATCTCAAATAGCGTCCGCAGGGGCAAAGACCGAAGGAGGGATCACTCTCGTGGGTTTCAGAGGCTTTATTAGCTCCAAAGGGTCCACAGAGGAGTGACGCAGATAACAGGGAGACAACCGGTTTTATACGGGGGCAGGGCTAACTCAGGGACCAATGGGCAAGGTACTAAGGGGTGGATTCTTGGGTTACAGACAGGGCGATAACCAATTGGGAAGGGACAGAGGAGGGATTAAGGAACACAAACCAATGGCACTTTGGGGAGAGGAGAACTTTCTGGAGGGAAGGGAGTGCCACTGGGGGATTGACAAGGCTTCTCCGCCCAGGGGGCGGGGGGAAGAGGCATGGCTAACTTGAAGGAGGGAACATGACTTAAGGGACCAGTAACTATGGAAACAGGGTTACAGAATACAATTTACTGAACTAAAAGGGATTACACAGAACTTGAAGCAGGAATATAAATTACCTTGAAAAAAACCTTTCCAAAAGACACCACAACACCCCTCTACATGCTTGAGATAGAGATTTTATATTCAGAAAAACAAAGCTTTTAAAACTCCTTTATAGCAGATGTTGCTGTTAACCAAGAATCCCAAGGATCCATGCATTATGAAATAATCACCTGGAAAAGATGTAAACTGAGCAAGGGAATTCCACTGCAGAATCGTAAATATCTCATTCAGCATAGAGTAACTGCTTGTTACTGCTACCTATATATAACAATGGCTGTAACAGAGAAAGAAAAACAAAAGTAAACCACATTAGCTACAAACACCTGGTCTATGGGAAAAAATTGTTTTCAGAGCTAAAACAAGTAAAACAAAGCTACAGGCAGGTTAAGAAACCTTCCAGCAAGACAGATGTGACAAACCTCAGTACTGAGTTCTTGCAAACTTGTTACAAAGTACTGGCAAAACTCTGTTTCAGGGCTATCCCATTACACCTGTGAAGGAATCATATTAGCTGGCAAAATTTAACAGTGAGTCAGAAGAACATCTAAGGACCACTGGATTCTTAGTAATGAAAAGAATTTTAATATGAATATGGGTTTTATAATATAGGGTTTTTAATATGACATTTTCCTTCTTGATAGTGGTAAATGTGGAGTTTTAAATTCATGTGTGTAATTCTGATCCTACAGTTATTATTACACTGGATTAACTCCTACCTTCAAGTCAAGATCTTTCTTAAGTCTCTCTGGATCTGATTGAATAATTTTGTGTTTTACATTAGCACTGCTAAAATATTTGAGTTGAAACAAAAATCAATCCTATCTGTATTTCAGGGCATAACAAAATAAATTCATTGCACTTCTCTGCACTTGACCCTATTTATAGTTTTATATCTCTCAAAGAGCGGCTGGCCTTTACAGAACCAGAGAGCACTGGGAAAGTCAAAAGGAAATCAAAAGAGGATCTGAAGAGCAACGCTGATTTAATCTTGTTAACCTCTGTAAACTCACGGGTCCCTCACGATCTTGTGATCTTATTCTGTAAAAATGAGTGACATATCTGTAAGGAAGCTCTACCTCCATACACTGTCTGTTTGTAAAAGACAGTAGGAAAACTTCACATTCTTGTGACTTACCTTGACATGCAGTTGCACGTTCAGACCCTTCATGACTGTCAACAAGGAATGATATTACTAAGAAGTGAGTTGTACTGTTCCACCTTTCATTCCTGTGAGTGCTTCACAGTCCAAGGTCATTAGCCTCTAATAGAAAGCCCTCTCCTACCTTTTGTCACATCTGAAGCTGCCAAAAAAGCGTTCTTGTTTTGGTGTTCTGTGGTCTGCTGAAATCTTCTGGAGAAATAATCGCAGATCTTACATGAATTTTCTCAATAAACAGACAGGTCTTGGTTCCATCTCTCACAGTCCATTTTCAGGTTGTTTTTTAAGCCCTCACTATCCCTTCCATACGTATATCAACTCTCTCCAAATACCTGCAGTCTGCTGCTATAGCAGTGGCTCCAATTCTTGAGGTTTTCTCTTTGCTAGGAGTACGTATGAGATAGAAGTCCACGTTCAGTGTTGCAGCAGTAGTCTTGAACTCCAGAGCAAAATGTGCTGTGTCTTGGGTCTTAAGCAGGACACTCACCCTTCCACCTGTTGCCTTGTGCTCCCACACCATGATGCTTCTGGTGCACTGTCTCTGCCCCTTCTTGCTCTGGGTCTCCTTAAGTTGGGTGGAGGTCAGGTGAGCAGATCTGTCATGCACCAACCAAGTGAGGCTGATCCCAGCAGCCTGAAAGCCTCCCACAGCAGAGAAAAACCAAAGGATATTTTAATAGGAAGTCTATGGAGAAGGATGGAATTGCCAGGTCTCTCCATTGGAGAGATGTCCCTTGAGTGGACCATGATAGGCTTGTCTCAGCTGTTCGCTAGAGGGGTGCAGTTTGGAGGGAGCAGTCCTCCTGACTGGGGTGAGATCCCATGAAGGAGGACAGGCTCAGCGTATCTCTCCCTTGGAGAGATCCCCCTAAGGTGGGCTGTGACAAGCATACCCCAATTGTCCCCGGGAAGGAAAAAACAGTCTTTTTAGGTTAAGGTGAGATTCCACCATGCTTAGGCACACATGTAAATCCCTTGTAACCAATTGGTCCCTCCCTTTGGGACCACCCCCACTTCCCTCATAAAGAAACGGCTTCTGGCCAGTTCAGGGAGGGAGATGCTGTTTTTGGCCCCCTTCGCAGAGTGCTGGACAATAAAGGCTGTCTCTGTGGAATCGCCACACAATGCTCCTGCCTCTCTTCCCCTGCATCGGCCTGGGGTTACCTCGCAAGGCAGAGCTGGAATCACTGAGCTGAAATCACTGCTAGGATCTGATCACTCACAGCCACAGGCTGTTCCCTTGCTGAGGTACCCCGGAGGCCAGAGGGCTGCCCGAGACCCCTAGGAAGCTGTCCCTTGCAGGACCTCTCTCTGGGAAGGTTGTGGCACCTGGGTCAGAGTAACAGACCCCAACGGCCACCACAAGAGAAGTCATACTCCCAAAAAATAGTTTGACATCCAGACCTAGATATGATACATAAACTCATATGATCCACAAAATCAGCATACAGTCTTTCTGCAATAAAACATCCATGCCATGTGTTGAAATTCAAGTCTCACAGCCCGTTTACTCTTCCAGTAGTTCAAGAGGCACTGGCTTCCTTTCAGTCCTGTTAATGGAACTGTAGTACCTTTAACCCCACAAGAAATGTATGAGTGCTTCTGCCATGCTTTATGAGACTAATTTAATCTCTTTGGTATGGGGTTAACTCATCCTTTCTCAACAAGAAATTAAATGGTTTGAAATAGGGAACACCTTGATGAACTCTTATGCAAAATGGGAGTAAATAGAAGATGGAAAGATGGCAGGCTACACAGGAGCAGTATAAAAGTTTGCCTAGATATTGTATACCTTGACTTTAGGAAAGCCATGGTCTTCCATAGTGACCCTATAGCCCAAGTGGTAAACTCTTGTCTGGGTAAGTGGACAGTAAGGTGGATGGAAAATTGACTGAACCATCAGGCTCAAAGGGTGTTCATTAGTGTCTCAAAATTCAGCTGGTGCTCTATAATGAGTGATATCCCTCAGGGACAAACACTGAGGCCAGCAATGTTTAATGGCTTTATTAATAACCTGTGTAATTTTGCAGGTTTGGATATGACACTAAAATGAGGGGGGAAGGAGCAGAAGAGGGGGAGCAGGGGTCTGCTATGCTGAAGCAGGACTTCTATTTAAAGGGTACTCCATAATGACCCATTTGGCTTAGTCAAAATACACCAAGGTCCTTAATTTTTAATTTTCTAAAGCATTTTGGCTGAGTCATGATTTTCCAAAAGCAGTTCTCCGAGAAAGGAAAATGTGAGGATTTTATGGAGAACAGCAAAATGGGAAAACAGCACAGCAGTTTGGCAAAAGCTGACTCTACAATAAGCAACAGAGAAGTTGATCCAGTTGTAATCCCCAAGGAGCTGTACTAGCAAGTACTGATTTGGCTGGAGGAGCAAAGAAACCATCCTCTTCCTTCTCTTCTTCCCTTACACACACTTTTACTGTCCTTTCTCCACCTGATGATGAGGGGGAGGATGTAGGAGAGAAAGAGTAATCAAGCCTCTTTAATCCTGAATCTCAGGGCAATTGCCTCACTGCAGCCCGTTCCCTACTATTTTTCTTAGTCTCTGCTGAGAAGATTATCTTAGATTTAAAAGCTTCAAAATTTCAGCAGAAAAACCTGTGGAAAGATGTGACCTTCTATTAACATTAAGAACTAAATTCCTGAGCTAAGTTTGGTGTGAGGAGACAACCTGTTTGGTACATTTAGAGTTTTATGTATGATGTCAGCTTTGCTTGGTTCCAGCTAAAGTTAATTATTTGTGCTATTTTTTTAATAATGCAGAAGGAACTTTTAAAAACTTTTTCTTTAAAATTGAAGCTTTAAACCAGAAGAAAACGTAGATGTTTTGATCTTGGGACTGTGTATCCATCACTGTACCAAGAGAAGAATGCCAGAAAAACTGCAGGATGCTTATGCAGATATGAAATGGTACTGTTTGCAGCAGTTTTATTACATTAATTACTTTCAGTTAATTATTATTTACTCTTGGAATTTAGCCCTCAGCTGAAGGCTCAGAAGGCAGCCTCTGGAGAACTGCTGCCTCTACTCTACTTGCTTGGTGGTTGCCTACGTTTCATATAATTAGCTGGTAGCATAAACTGTGGCAAAAATAGAAGTAAAGGATTCATGACATGCATTTGGGAAAAATTCCAGCCATGCTTAATGTCAGCAAAGTGATGTATTTGGGGATCAGCACAGTCCCTGGGTATAGACAACAAAGTCAAGTGATTAGGAGGGTAAGTGTGCAAGATCTGGGAAGAAAAGTTTCTTGATGAGAAAAGGATATATCTGCGGGGGAAGGGAAGTTACAGAGACTCTGAACAGATGACAGTCTTTGATTTAGAGGTGGAGATTCTAATTTGAGGAATATCAGCCAAAAAGAGATGGCAAGCAAAACCCCAAAGGACAGACAGCATGGGGTGAGTGCATGTCCTAGGCAGCAGCTGTAGTTAGCATCATCCTCTCCAGTTAGCATCATCCTCTCCATCTTACAGTTAGACACAGCCCTCCCAGGACCATCTCAGAAGTGGGTGCAGCAGCGCGATGCTCCCAGCAGCCGGACTGAATGCAGTGGAGTCACTAACAGACCTGCTTCTCACAAACCTGCACAAAATGCTACACAGTAAGAAATTATTGAGCTCTTGGAGGTAGTAACTCCAAAGCTGTGCAGCTGCTTTAATATTGTCTTCAGAGATGGGACTACGTGTTACAACGCAGCCTTCAGTTCAGCATGCATAAGTAGTGGGAGAATGTTAAACACTTTACAGCTGATAGAATCTGGCAATATTCAATTGCAGTCTACTTAATTCAGTGAGTGGAATATCTTTTTCCTTATGTTTTGTGGCAGAATATGCTCGTATTTTTGTGATGACTGAGCCTGATAATTCTTTCATGTCAGGTATCCTCACTGTATTATCTTTTCAGAGATATGTGCTCCATGAACCTTGGTCCTTTTCTGACTACTAGTGCCTACAGTGTCATGAAAAGTAGCATCAGGATTGGTGCCAAAGCTGCTGTGGCTTGGAAGCTTCCATGTAACACCTGTGTGTGTGTCTGCATGATACTGCTTCTGTCTGAAAACCTTTCTGAGTGCCAGGAGCTGCTGCCACATCCCCAGCAGAACACAGTTAACTTGTGGGGAGTTACTGCTGCAAGCTGCAATCTGCGCTGAGAATTTCCAATAGAGATGACTCATTCTGAAGTTGATGAGATAATTCATTGTTTCATAGGATGAGATTCCCTCTCCAGTACTATCTTCAGTTCAAGTAGTAGGAAGATGATGTGATGCAGGAAGTGCTGAGCTTAGGTTGGAAGCACTTCCTGCATCTGTATTCAAAAAGGAATGAACCATTTTTTTTAGGCACAGTGCTGTCATCCTTTGTTGTCCTTTGTGAAACAAACTGAAGAAGAGCAAAGGACCTGGAATGGACACAACACGAAGGAAGTTGCAGCAGGCAGGGGACTGAAAATGTGGAGCAGTATGGACAATGGCAGGCCACTGGGAGTTAAACTGAAGACAGTGAGGAGGAAGAAGAAGGGAAGGATTCCCAAATGCTACTTAGACAGATGGAAAGTGTAAGTCAGCAGGGAATCTTCCTGTGAAATGCAAGCACCATTGCATGAGAAATAAGAGAGCAGGCTGACACGTAAGATATGTTAGTCACCATCCCACGTCCACAGATCTCTATCATTCTGGTCTTTTAAGGATTTAGCCAAACCTGCAAGGACATTAAACAAATGGAGAAGAGTTCTTAGGACATCCTAACACTGAGCTCAGAGAACAGAAAAATCACTACTGACAGTAGCAGTACTTTTCACACTCTCCAGCACACCATGTTATCTATTCTCCCTCCAACACCCCAGGCTTTAAACCTGTTTCAACACTATCATAATGGGTAGCATTATATTGAAACAAGGAATACATAAAGATTTCAGTCTTTGGGGTTTTGTGGGTTCTTTTGTTATCTTTCTTTAACAAGCCTGTCCTCGTTTCTTGAAAATGTCATTCTAGCCAAAGATCTTCTATAATTAAAGAGCAAAACTGTCCAAATAATTAGAAGTTTTCTCTTGCCCTGAGCAAAGCTCTGGGCATAGAAAAAGGGAGCTTAAGGCAAACTGCACAGCAGTAGGAGTAATTGAATTATTTAAAATGAATGTCTACTTTCTAAACCATGTTCAGTGGAAAAAAACCCAGCAAGATCAGGAACAATGGAAAAATGATAGGGGATTTTCCTTAGGAAAGTAATCAAAGCAAAAGTTACAAAAATCTTCTCTAAAGTGCAGTGAAACAGCAGGATTTTGTGAAAGCCACTGAGTGTCAGGCCCCTAGGGCTCCTGGCCTTGATTATGCAATTGCTGCACAGGCAGGACTGGCTGCCAGCAATGGCTTTCATATGCATTTCCTAAAGAATATACTACAATAAAATACACATTAGGCCCTTTTCATTCAGAACACATTGCCAGTGGTAGAAATCCTTGAGTCCATTCTCACTTTATGATGATGGAGGGAAAGAGTCTTGTCTAATTAGGTGCATCTCATCCAAGATTCCTGCTTGCAAATCTCCCATCTCTGATAATAAGGTGTTCCTGCTCCCTCTGCAGGGGCTAAGCAGGATGCAGTCATAAAACAGCCAGTTTTTGCATGCCTGAGAAACAGGTGAAGGCACAGCCTTGACCATACTTGTCCTCTCATTGGTGCCACATGAAAAAATTTTCTCAGTCAAATATTTGGGACAAATATTATTTGAAGTCTTTTATAACTCTCTTTCTCTCTGAATTTTTTTGGGGGTGTTGAATTTGTTTTTCTTTTTTGCAGCATAATAAAGCCAAAAACATAAATTAGTTTATTTTGTACTTGTTCTGATTGCATTTTCTGTTTCTTCAGGCTGGTTTTCAGGTTTCAGAATGGTATGGCATCCTTAAGGACCAGCAACTTACTCTCTTTTTTTTTACTGGTGGAACATCAGTGCAATTAATGTTGCTTGGTAGAAAAGAGACAGCTAACTGTGATAGAAGTAATGTGTAAGCATGCTTGTGCTAGCTGCAGCAAAAGCTCCTGATAGTGAACTGAATAAAACCCTTCCTAGCATGCAGTCAAAGTTCTGGATGCAACCCGTGCATTTCAATAGAGTTTTATTCCTTTAATGAAGCTGCGCTTTATTTATTTACCTTAAAACACTTATGTGGCTGTCACCCAAGTGTTTTGAAATAGAGATAACAGCTACTCCCTTTTCCTCTTCCTTGGAGACAGGAGAAATGGTGTGATTAATTTATTACAGGTTTTTGTTTGCTTTATGTTTGTATGGATGACTGGGCACAATGTGCTGGAGACTGGGTGGGAATAAATTATCAAAGGAGAGCTGTAGCAGAGCTGTAAAAAGGGAAATCTGTGGATGTTCTTTTTGCCTGAGGGTGCTTTCCATAACCTGAAGTCCTTCTCCTAGTGAGTCCTGTTACTAATAGGATGTATTGCTGCATTGGCTGAGAATTTTGAATTTTCAGGCTGTCTGCCTTCATGTCTATATTTTGTCACCCATCACACATATTTTATTAGTTTTTATTCTACCTCATAGCCATCATGACAATTTCTTTTGTAACTTGAATTCTTTGAGCAAACAATAGTGTACATACTCTTAGACACTGTATGAAACTAGACCTACAATTATAAGTCTTATTTTCTTTGATGTAAATATAGTATTTTTAGAATAGAGGATAAAAAGTTATTCTTTCTTGTAACTTCTTAGCTGTGACAACTGAAAGAGGAAATTGAATTCTTACTCCCTGCTGTGGGAAAAGAAGAGTAGGCTTCCAAAAGAGATTCTGGCCAGGGCAATGTTAATTTTTGCTGTAGCCAGGAAGGGCCATGACAGGGATCCAGAGGCTGTTGTGTACAACCTCACATCACTGCTGGGAGGGGAGATGGGGAGAGGAGTGAGAGGAGGGGAAGGAAAGGACTCTTTCCTGGGAAGAAGGGGTTGCTTGCGTGGCACCGGTGCCAAACCGGAGGGAGCAGTCAGGATAGCGTGGCTGTGGTTGGGTGTTGTCTGTTGTTGGGGATTTCCATGGTGAGCGATCCTATTCTTTTCCTGTACCCTCTGTCATTGGTATTATGGCTGTCACTGTTCCTTTTCTTATCTCATTGCTGTTTCCAGTAAATTGTTCTTATCTCAACCCATGATCTTCACCTTTTGTACCCCCAGTTCTCCTCTCTATCCCACTGCAGGGGAGGGGTAGGAGGAGGTGGGGAGTGAGAAAGTGGCATGTGGTTTGCAGTGGTTTCAGTGGGAATGTTAAATTAGGAAGTACCATTCCTAAACCACGACACCATCTCCTAAGGGAAATTTCAGTTGGAAAGGGCAATTTGAAACTGACAGTGTTCCACAATTATTTGGGTCCAAAGTGGTTTCAAGAAATTCAGTGAAAACTTCAGCCTTGACTTTGAAGAAAGTATCTTCATCCAAACCTAATAAATCCTTTTCCAGTGTGAACAGGCTGTAAATATGAGGTTTAGATTGGATATTAGGAAAAATTTCTTCACTGCTGTGAAAAAATTGTTGTCTAAAAATTGGAACCGGCTGCCCAGGGAAGTGGTG
>VYZQ01017876.1:138763-162622 GCA_013400655.1 Mystacornis crossleyi
CCAGTTCTCCTCTCTATCCCACTGCAGGGGAGGGGTAGGAGGAGGTGGGGAGTGAGAAAGTGGCATGTGGTTTGCAGTGGTTTCAGTGGGAATGTTAAATTAGGAAGTACCATTCCTAAACCACGACACCATCTCCTAAGGGAAATTTCAGTTGGAAAGGGCAATTTGAAACTGACAGTGTTCCACAATTATTTGGGTCCAAAGTGGTTTCAAGAAATTCAGTGAAAACTTCAGCCTTGACTTTGAAGAAAGTATCTTCATCCAAACCTAATAAATCCTTTTCCAGTGTGAACAGGCTGTAAATATGAGGTTTAGATTGGATATTAGGAAAAATTTCTTCACTGCTGTGAAAAAATTGTTGTCTAAAAATTGGAACCGGCTACCCAGGGAAGTGGTGGTGTCAGACAGGTAGATGTAGCAGTGGGGCACGTGTTTTAGTGGTGGACTTGGAAATGCTGGATTAACAGTTGGATTCAAAGATCTTGAAGGTCGTTTCCAACATAAACCTGCCATACCTCTAGGGAGACGAGAAGTGTAAACTGTCCAGAGAAGCCTTTCCCTATCACACTGAAGAGCAGTGATGGGGAAGAGGAGGGAAGTATCACGACAAACCACAGACTGTTGCAAGGAGGCCTTACGTGCACACAAAAAGTTACTGAAACACTCATTCTTTGCATTCCTGATGCATCTTTGGAGCATCACATGCACGTACAGTTATCAGCCCTCTGCATGTAAGAGGCATGAGACACAAAAAGCCTAATCCGGCACCAGGTGGAGCCTGGAAGAAACTCTGTTAAAAACACTGTTGAAAACTAATGCCTTTGTCTCTTGGGGTTTTATAACACTTTAATTTCCCAAATCGCCTTTACCTGAATGTCTGCACACACTTTTCACTGGTATATGAGTTTAATTGTTTCAGTGTTTTCCTAGAAGCTGAAGCAGGTAACTGCTCAGTGAACTCTCTTATCTGCTTTCCAAGATAGCGAAGATGGCTGATTAGTATGAAATGAAATTGGGCAACCATATTAAACCTTGAGACTTCATAGACTGGCTTATCTTCATATTACTCTTCAAATTGGGTTGTGATTGCCTTTAGTTAAAAAAAAAGAAGAAGAATTTTATAATTTTATATGAAGAACTAGAGATACCAGATAAGGGTAGAAGTTTTCAGAAGCAAAGGGTTAGGAACTTTGGAAAAATTTAAACCTTGATACTGGGCTATTTAAACACTAAACAGTTCTGAAAATATCCGGCCATATTTGTATGGGTATAATATCAGGGTATTATCATTTTTGTCTATGGCTTATTAGTGGGTTGGAGAAAACTATTTTGGAACACAAAAGATTCTGTTTTCTATGATCAGCCTTTTGGAGACCAGAGACATAGCCCAAAGTTCAGGGCATTCATTCAAACAGCCATGTAAATTTATAGTAAATTTTACTCTCTCAAAGGACAGAAGGTCAGCATTAACCATGCATTCAAACCCCCTTTGAGGAGAACCTAGACACTCATTTGTGATACATTTATTCTTCCCTTGAGGAGTCAAAAGAGACCTATAGATCTTTTGGGGAAATGGCTGACTTTATAAATTATTGAGGCATAACCACAATAATTAGCTGGCTTTTGTCATTATCATACTCCATATATAGCAGAGCTGCTAATCTCTTACTGTTTTTCAGGGCTTTTGTCTCCTCAGTAGATTGTATGATTGGTTTTGATCACTTTGTAATGAATATTGTATCACAGTCTGCTAAGTAGACTAGTATCAACATGCTACTACTTCTTTAGGATTAAAATGTATGTGAGAAGCTTTAAAGGGCATTCATACGGAGTGGAAAAATACAGTGTTTTCCAAACAATTTTGCAGATTCTGCAGATTAGGAAAGTCTTTGATTGTATGTGATATTGCTGGACATAGTAAATCCATGTAAAGCTGTTTCAGTTTTAAATTGGCTCACAAAGACAATTCATCATTGTCTCCATCCTGAGGTGCATGCATCCATCATGTGCTTCAGGAGATGGTAGTAAGTATTTTAATCCTGCTTTACAGATAAAAAGCCTCAACAATGAGAGCTGAACAGGTTTATCAGACATTCCAGCACAGGACAAGTGAAGCAAGAAATGAAGCTATAGGGTATTCTGATGTCCTAACCATTAGAAGTATATAGTTTTCCTAGAAAATCTGGATAAGGATGCATCTGCATTTTGTTTAACTGTCCATCCTCAACTTTTGAGAACTTCTGGCTGCAAAATTAATCCAGTTTATTTCAGCATGCTAATAGCTGCAAGTGTCTCAGATGTAGTTCACTACATCCACCCTCCTGCCTTTTCTCCACTGGTCTCTGTGTGTATACAGTATTAGTTTGGGCTGCCTTATAAAAACTCCTAGGGCATGTACAATTCCTCTTCTGTGGCAGATGAGGCTAGGTTTGCATGTTGAGGGCCAGTGCTGCAAAGTGATCACGCTAGACTTGTAACATTCCAGAGCTGAGCTTCCCCAGTCACCATGCTTCAATGAGCCACAGGAAACTGCTTTGGGCAACCTGTTGGCCATCCTTGAGGCTCTGAAATGTGGTAGAGAGTAGAGAGCCAAATGTCAGGTATGATGCCCTGAATATCCCTGATGCATCAAACAAGTAAAGATGTGGCCTATGAAACATTGGTCAACACGAGCTGAACTGAGCCTACACCTGCTGTACTTGGTTTTTACGCTCTTTCAGACCTGAGCAGACATCAAAACACAAACCACTGAGCCATTTGTCACTCTTGCAACACAGAAGGCCTGTGAAATGATTCAAAATGCTGCAGTCAAACCCTTGAAAGCATAACATGTACAGAGCATTGCTCTGCTTAACACATTTCAAACTACAGTAACTGCTAATAAGATAAAAAGCAGTAACAAATCAAAGAATATCGCCTCCAACAATCATGCGTGACTTACCATGGCAAACACATCCTCGCTGAGTAAGGAGAGTGCTCAGCGTCCGTTTCAGGCCTCCTGATGCAGCCTTTTATGCTTTTTATTTTTATCTCATTTGTCAAAATAACAGCCCTTTATCAGTGCTTATTGCAGAGATTTTGACTCCTTGCCTGCTGGATTCCCCCTCTGCTTCATAGGAATTTCCTAATTGAATATTACCCCTGTGAAAAGAAAAGCTTTGAATAAGAAGAGATAAAAGCTATTAAGTCATGAAACCACACCTGAATATCCCACCACAGTCCCACACACAAACTCCCTTTCTCTCCTCAAAGAGAAGAATATTCTTCTTTCACTGAGCAGCATCAGCTCTTTTTCTGAAGCTAATAACATTCATCATACACTGAAAATTGTAAATGAACTGCAGTAAGAATCTAACATGAGGAGGAGGGGAAGGATAGAAAGATATTAATTCAAAATAAGTTATAAAAGGTGTCTGATTTGGTTAGATTCACTGGTGCCTCATTTCTCACATTTGTGAGTCAAAAATAAGGAATCATTTACTGCCTGTGTTGAGACCTGGCAGTAACAATTTCTGCCCATGTCTTTCTGGACCATGTAGAACTTTGAATTCATCAAAAGATGATTTGTAAACTCTCTTTTCTGGCGCTATTATTCCTGATAAAGCAGCAGCAGGCTGCATGCTCAGGTTCAGTTGAGAAACGACCAAAAACTTGTATTTCAGCTCTCAATGTGTGTGGGAAATGACACTTTGGCTTGAGACAGATGAAAGACTTTATCTGCCAAGTTCTTAACCATGACCGTGATGGCTACTGTAAAAGCTCACGTTTCCTACTTTCTCCTCAGAAGCCACTGCTCGGGTGCTCTTGCTGCATCCCTTAGAGAATGAAGCACAAAAAGCCACAGCTTCAAAGTCAGCTTTTGAAAGTGAAACCTGCCTGGCTTGTCTGTGGAAAAAAAAAAGGAGAAAAATAAAAGTAAGCGTGTCAGTGAGGCTGCTGAATAAGGCTGCTATGCACACCTGCCTTCTTCAAAGCAAGGCAGACTTTCCTAGAAAATGGAGGGTCTGGTGTGTTGTTCCCTGAGATTCCTCAGCTAAGTGTTTCCTGAGTTTCAGAATGCTCACTACCTCTCTGCACACAAACCACCCAAATAAATAAATAGTAAAATGGGTGGTGAGGACATATGAGAAACAAGGGAATCAGAGCTGACAGATAACCATGGGAAGGACTTAAAAGGGCTGAAGAAAAATTCTTCTCTCTACATCCCTGCTTCTTCAGTCTCTATGCCATCATGGATTTATTTTTTCTTCTATTTTAAAGGGGGCTTTGTTCTTCAGATGCTTGTGGAAATAGTCTTGCAAAGTTATTCCTTATAATCTTTCAGCTTGTAATCATCAGCTCATCACGTTGAGAAAACCTGAGGTTTCCCATCTCCAGTTTAGGACAGTTATACCCCATTAAGCGACAGCAGTCTCCACATTCTGCTCCTGCTGTCCCACCCTCAGGATTATACAGCCTTCAGCACCTTTTTCCATGTAATTTCCCCACTTTATGAGGCAAATTGGTGAAGCCATTTCCCTATTATCCAGCTACATGTAATGCAAGAAACCTGCACTGTCTTCAACTGACAGTGAGCTAAAGGGCACCTACCCCTCAGTACCCATCTTCGAAAATCACCTGTTCTCCTATCAAGTGACCTACAGTTGAATTTCAACTTTGCAGAAAAATGATCTTGAGAGGAAGGAATAGTTAACTGAATTCTGGTACTCCCAGTAGGTTAATTAGCAAGAGCTTATCCACATTCTAACTCCTTGAACAAGACAGCTGAAAAAAAGGTGGATTTCAGCAAGCTTCCCTATGTGTGTACACTGGCCTGCAAAGTCAGAGTCCCAGAGGGACACGGGTTGGCAACAGATACGGCCCAGGTGTTTCAGGTGGGTAGGCAACATGGGATTCCAGCTGCAGGACAGATTCAACCATCACCTGAGGAGGAAGAGGGCAGGCTGGGTGGGATGACCAAGGCTGGGCAGTTCCTATGGCAGCAGGCCAAGGCTGTTCTGGACAATCAGGTTCGGGGTAACTCCAGAGCAGATGAGCCTTCTGCGTCTCCTGACAGCATGAGGGTAGGAGACAGGTTGTGATTGCTGCTGGGAAGCACTGGAGTGAGCCTGCCATCTTATTCCCCATCCTGCTTTTATCCCTTACCTGAGCTAAGCAGGGGTGGCTCTGGCTTTGTAGGGTGCATGAGCACCATGGAGAAGAAGGTCCTGGATGTTTATCTGTTCGCGAGATCTTGCTGCCAGTTCTGAATGGGCTTGGAAGCAGCCCTGGTTGCAGGCCAGAAAAAGTAAATAATTCTTTTGTAAAAGAAGCAGTTTGATACCACTAGGCACAGCAACTGAACATGGGACCAGAACTTTGAACTCCCACAGGTGCTCTTTGGAGTGGCACACCTTCTCTTGAGGGCCCAGCAGGTATGTGGAAGAGCAGAGTAAATGTGCTTTGCACTGTGTAATCAAGTACGTTGAACACAGAGGAAAGATAAAAGGCCGTAGCAGAAGTACACGTAGCGCTGCACCGCTGCACTTCTGGCTGTTCACAAGTTCCCAGTAAGTGCAGCACGAGGGAGAGAGCTATTAATAGTTCTGCTCATCACGGCTGCACAGTGAAACAGCATAATCCCAGCACAAGGGAATATGGGAACCGTGAACTCTAAAGCAGAAGAACTTCAGGCACAGAAGACAGCCTCGAAACTGTAATAATTAACTAAGGAGGGAAAGCATATGTTTAATACAGGTTATTTATGGAGTCATAAGAGAATGCCTCTACATTAAATAAAATTTAAATGAAGCCTTGCACCTGAGCCAGAGAGACAAGTGTCCCAGCTCACTCTCACATTCTATAAATGTTTTTTCTGAACAGATCAATTAAAGTGTTTGCTATACAGCTGCCTAATAAATAGTATATGTGCTGGAACACGTTCATCTCATTTTCGTACGTATCCAGGTCTTTCTTAGGGTTCTCATATTCTTCTGCAGCTATGAACTGCTTCTAAAAGTTATATGCTTTTAGAAATCGTTGTCAGATGAGTACAGGCCTGAATTTCTATCAGAAGAAAATTATAGAAATGCATATGCATTCAGTTTAACAGAGTCCTCAGATAGCACCATGCCGTGAAGCCTGTGATTTTATCCAGTGATAAAATAGTATGTCTTGGTTATCTGTACATGTCAAGCATTTACATAAACACACATCTAATTTTAGTGCATAAAGTGTATTCACAGTTTCCTGAAATTACCAATGCTACAATCATGACTCTCAGGCAAGAAGAAAATCCTATTAGTGCATTCCCACAGAGGAAAACGGTATGTTTTGGAAGAACAGTAGCTACTGAAGGCCATGAAGATAATATATGTAGAACACAGTGTCTCAGAAAATATCATAATATTTGTATGTGAGTATTATGTAGTATTTATGAAGAAACCTTCTCTGTTAAATGCTTATACCTTGATTAAATCCTATTAAAATGATAAGTACAGTTCCAGGCATATTTCTATAGCCACTTTACAACAACTGGATAGCCTGTATTCAGAAAGTATGCAAATGGCTTTAGCTGGGTCATCCTTTGGCTGGCATTTCTAACAAATATAGTGCCATGGGGCATTCCTCTTGTCAGAATACATTTATTTTATTATCTAGATGGTTATGGCTGTATATTTTCCTTATGATATGTATATTTTCCTTATGATATTACCTTGATGATATGCTGAATTCTCGGATTTTCAGCAAACACTTGCAATACAATTACTGTAAACATAATACAGTGTCTCTTATCCTCAGTTTTCACAGAACTTTAAAATTATTACGTTTGTATCAAAACTAAAAAAGAAAACAAAGTGGTTATGGCCCTCCTACACTGGTGGAGCCAGCACTGATGTAGGGCCAAAATATTGTTATAAATGGTAAAAATATGTACATTAAAGTATGCAAATGCTCACACACATATTTTAAGAAAGATAGAGATGTAGGCTACTTATTTCAATATTTTCAGTGAATTCAGAATAACAATTCCAACTTTAGGAAATGTTTTTGTTTTAATTCAAGGTGTGGAACAAAAAGAAAAAAGCAATTTATACTTTAAAAGCAGGGACTTGAATGTGAGCTTTCACCCTCTCAGATGTCTTATTAATCAACCTCTAGTGCCATTTCTATTACTACTTTAATATGAACAGTCACTGGGAAAATGAAATAAGCAGCTATTTGAAACCATGTCCCCCCATCCTAGCTGACTAAATTTTCAGCTTGAGAGGCTAATAATTCATTTCTAATAGCTCTCATTTGTTTTGCATTTTCTTAGCTTTCTATTAAGGTTTTATCAAAATAATTATTTTTATTTCTTATTTTAATTCACCCTCTTTTCAAATGCATGAATGCTAGACTTTGAAAAATAGCCTGACTAGACTCCGTGGTGTCTCTGTGGCACAAGTTGCAAACTGTCTTGGGTAAGGTTTATCAGAGAGAACACACAGGATTATGAAAGAATGAAAATTAAGATAAACTAGAAGCAGGATCTTTCTGAGTCACCATGTTCCTCTAGAAATAGCTTATTTGCAATGAACAGGAAAAGAAGTGAAACATAAGTAATGAATACCAAATTCACCTAAAGCTTGTGTCAATAACTTCCTTAATAATGGAATTAATACATTGTAACTTTTATCCTAGTTGTACAAATTATTATCGAAAAACTAATGAATCCTTCTATAATAAAAATATTCAGGATCAACCAAATCTGCCTGGACCAAAACTGAGGTTACCTAATGGACAGGTGAATTCCTGTTAGTGGAGCTGTTGTTGATGTCAGTATGAGAAATGCCCTGCTTGGGCAACTCTAGTCCAAAAGAGCTTAAAAACAGACCTTAAAACCAGATAAGGATGGGTTTGGTCTCCTATCTGGCAAACATACCATAGCATACTGTTGAATGTTGTCATTTTATAGCTATTTTATCAGTTTGCTACAGGCAGTATGAAAATATTGGAAAAAGAAAAGTCTGTAATGATATTAGAACAAAATAAAAGTTTCAGATATGGATCCTGGGCCTCTGGATCTCTATTTCCATTTAACCATGATTGCAAAGCATAAAGGCTGCACCAGCATTACTAAAAGAGGGCTACATTTCTAGGGAATCCAGTCTCTGGTCTCTGCTGGCCATAAAACATTTCCATAGGCAAGAAGAATTCTTTTGAAAGTGCCATGGGCTTTTCCATATTAATAATACCACAGGCCTTTAATTTCTTAAACACCTAGCGTTGTTTGATGGTAAAGGAGCTCAGTGGAAGACAAATGAGAATGAGACTGGGCAGGGCAGCACCTCTGAGGGTGGGGAATGATGTGCATGTCTACCAGCATCTGGCTTTGTGCAGCTGCCACCCTTCCTGCATGCCATGGCACTGTCTTGTGGGTACGGCCCCCTCAGACCGGCAGCAGGAGAGGGGATGGCACCATTTGGAGAGGAGCGGGGCATCTGGAAAATCCCTCCTATTTTCTTTCAATTGCATGGTATGTTTTCTCCATAGGAGCACACAAGCACTAACTATGCACCCATTAACAAAAAATTATAAGAAGTTTTCATGAACTGCAGTTTCATTGGTCCCCATAGCTTACATTAATATCAGCCCTTCACACATTTTATAAGCTATGTTTGCTTATGTAAAAAATAAAAAAGGAAGGAAAGAAAAGCCATGAAATAAAGTCATGCGCTATTAAGTTTCAGCAAATCCCTCTGTGTGGGGCTAGTTGCTCTGTGATGTTAGCCAACAAGGAAAGAGCAACCACAGAGCTGCTTTAAGCACTCAAAGTATTCACCTAAAATTCCAGAAAAACTGACTCTCCAAAGAGAAGGAAATTATGGCATTCTCTGATACTGGAAAGGGAAATGCTGAGCTTAAAAAAAAAAAAAAACAACAACAAAAAAACCTTTCATTTGCCTGAGGTTTCTACCCATAATTCCTCCCATGACAGTTGGGTATATATAACATGTAAAACAAGGATCCTTGTTTTTAATTCAAGGTGTGGAACAAAACAAGGATCCCATTTCTGGCAGGAAATATACTCCCAGCAGTTCCTCCTGCACTCCCGTCTCATTTTACTATACCTAAGTGAGAAATGACATGAAACTGATGCCTCTAATGCAACTCCATCACCTTTTTGTCCCAATATTTAAGGACAGTATTCCCTAACTGGCTACTAAATAATGAAAAAATTATGAGTGCTGGGCTAGCCTAGGGACTGGAGACATTTTGGCCTGAAGGCACCCGAAATCTGGAGGGCAGACTATTGTGGTCCTGGAGAACATGTAGAGGCCAGCTGAATGCACTGATTAGTTGCTTGAAGGTGAGAAACCAAACCTCTCTCCTCTGCCTTTATCAATAACTCACTCTCTATGGACCTCTCTTTATGTGCTTGATTTCATACCTCTCCTGCACACAGGACGCACCGTGGTTTTGCATCTCCTTTATTCTAATGCGATGAGCTTTGTAGAGCAAGTCTCCTTTCCTGAGTAGCTGTGCAGCAATGAGTAGCTGTGCAGCAATTACCTGTTGGTGGAGACAGGATAGCAGATATTCATCAGACAAGGCAAAGGGAAATTATATGGCAAGTGATGTTTACCTACTGAAACCCAAACTGCAAAGAGGGAAGAAGGAGTTAATGGTTGCTAAAGTTGTTTCTGGTAAGTAGTGTTGTTTATTCTTCATATAACTAGTTCCTGTGTTTCTGCAAGTTGAGACTTCATCTTCCATAACAGACTGTTCCTTGATACTGTAGAAACCAATCAGGAATTAATTTCAAAGAAAAAACAAGATGCAGAGAGCTAAAATTGTGAAATTCTGTTTTTTCCTAAAATATTAATCAACAAGGTTCAGCCTTTGAGTAAAAATTTTTCAATTTACTTTTTTTCACCAGCAGAGGCTAGAAAAAACACATTCCCTTTTGGAAATATTTAAAATACAACACACAAGAAAGGCAAAACCAAAATCAAGTCACAGTTCTGAAACTGGAGCTGAGTAGTAATGCAAGACCAGCTACTGAAGCCTATGCAAGACCCTTTGGCCGAAAGAGCCTGCCAGACAGTCTCCTAGGCTGTAAAATAAAGCTGGAAATAAGGCTGTGTTACTGACTTTTCAAGTTGAGTGTTGTGAGAACAGAGATAATTTTCTCACATTTGACAAAACAGACACAAAAGAGAAAGAGACAGTATAGCAGAAGTAGAGAAATATGTTTTTGTGTTGACGTTCTCAGGGTACATGGCAGCTGGTCAGTCACAGATGGATGCTCTGGGCTGGCAGGTCAGCCATGACAGCTGTTGCTTTAAACCTTGGCTTGCTTCCCTGGTTCGCAGCATCATCAGGATAAAATCTCCTTACTTCCCTCGTTCCTGGCAGGCTAGGGCCAAGTGAAGGGGTTGTTCTCTGCTATGGCATTGGTGCAGTGGGGTGCAGCTCACTTCCAGTTCAGAAGGAATGAAAAGAAAGGGGGCAAGGTGGGGTTATTTGAAGAAGGACGTGCAGCCCTGAGATGGTAGAGCACGAGCTCGTGCAGCTCAGAGCATCCAAGCTGCATAGCCCAAGAGCTGAGGCTCGTGCAAAAAGATCAGAATTTCCCAGCCCTGCTAGCCTTAGGCACTGCATCCTGCAGCAACTCATCACCTTGGTTTTGCTCTGTAGTGTTGAGTTTCCTTTTGAGTGTGCATATATAAAGCACCTCAGCCTCTAAATAAAAAAAGTGTGATATATTTGGAGTTACGAGTTAGACCTATTTTTTGTCATTCACTTACAGGTCTTGATAATACCACAGCCCTTGAAAAATAATAGCTTATTGTGTTTGAATTTTATTTTTCTCCTCTTTGTATTCCTTCTGTCAACTGTCATTGGAGACCATCTAATGACTACTGATTACTGCCATAGGTAATGGCATATGATGAGCTCTAAGTAGGTTCTTTCAGGCGATCTAAGCAGATCAGTGGCGTCAGTTATCTTACTATCTTCTAACAGTATCTTTTTCTATTACACACAATTGCTATTCAGAATCAACCATTTGTTCATAAAATTTCAATCACAAAAGGAAGAAATAAAATCAATATAACTGATAGCTCTGTGCTCCTCGCCAGATTGCCCCAGAGACAGTTATGGACCCAACATCCATAAATGTCCTTTTCTTCTTCATTTTTTGAACCCTTGCAAAATTGTTGCCCTGCCGTCACCAGGCAGGACCACTTAAATCATCAGCATTTTAAAGTCTCAGCTTAGACCTCCCTAAGTCCCATGGTACACACCTTCGCAGTGAGACATTTCATGCTGTGGAATGTCTGATGCGAAGCCATTGCTAGAAATATCAGGTAGCCGTGTTTCCTAGGAAGAAAGCCCCATGAAGGGAAACTTCCTCCCTTGGATGCAGAGCTAATATTCCTTATTGCCTGGGGACCATTAGAGCAGCTGTGAGAAACTGTTGAAGGGAAGATGTAAAGCAGGGACAGCTAAAGGAACACCGTGCTCGAGGTATAGGACATGGCCTCAAGACATTTTAGGAAAAATTTGTCACCAGAAAGGATGGTCATGTACTGCAATAGTGTTCAAAAAGCTTGTGAATGTGACACTGGGGGCCAGGGTTTAGTGGTAAACACAGCAGTGCTGGGTTAACAGTTGAACTTGATGATCTTAGAGCTCTTTTCCAATCTTAATGATTCTGTGGTTCTATGATTCATGCATAGTGAACAGTGCTGAACAGAGTGAGGAAATACATGTGTGCTCTGAGCTTGCAGCTGCCAAGACAGAAATCCTTTATTCTAATTTCTTGCAAAGTCTGAGCAAGTCTTGCAAAGCACATGCTGAAGAATCAGAGGAGCTCAGTTGTCTCTAGGAAATTTAAACAAACTTCTGTATTTTGGTGAAATCATGACTGGGAAGTCCTGAAAGAAATTTGTTTCCATACATTGTACCAGGATGTACAAATGTAACTGTAGTGTGTTTTCTTTCACCATCTAAAATGTCATCTATTTCACTGGTCTTGTAATAGATGATGGAATATAGGTACAATCACAGTAAATTTTTTCTAAAACATTACACGAATGCCTATCTACATACATAAATGCAGCTACAATATGGCTGGTTTTGAATAGAATAATTTTCAAGTCTTGTGTTTGTTTGGAATTGGGACATATTTATTCATTTGCATTATTTAAAACTTTTTTCTGCACAAAAGGGCTCATTAGAGACAGAATGTTTAATATGTCTAAAGAAATGAAACATCTTAATCTTAAATATTGTGTGTATATATATGTATCTAATGCATGTATTCACAATATTTATGTATATAGAAATCTCTATTTTATGTGCAGATTTTTAATATGAAAATTCAGGAATAACACAGTGTTTTCAGTTCAAATAGCATGAGCACATTAAGTTCGAAAGCACAAACAAGAGCGAAATACAGCATTTGGTCTTCCAAACACGAAAGAATATTCTAGTTAAGATGAAAAGGAGGCCAAAGCACTTCAGCACTTGGAGAATACAAACTACAATGTACCTAATTTACCCTGGGCAAATGAGCTGCATGTCCTAGAGAGCAGGACTTCTCTCTAGACTAAAAACACACAGATTAGATCAAGTTTATATTTATGAGAAGCAAAAGGCAAATTTGTATACAATTTTTTTTTTCTTTCCTCATATCAAAAAGGCAAAACTGTGTTTTTCACAGTGCTTTTTGTTTACTGAACACAGGGATTTTTGCATGTACAGAAACGGATGTCTTCTGATTTTGTCGTGCACACTCTTTGCTGTGCCGGGAGCCAGGAGCTAAGCAGTGCTTTTTTGGCTCCTCTAGCCCAAGACCCCAAGCCACACAAGGAAATCCTTGGCACCTTCCTGCTCCTCATATCAAGGAGATGCTGGCCAGTCTGCTTGGTTTTGTAGCCTACCACAGATAGACTAAAAATATAAAGACAAACTGGGATTCCTGGAAGAGCAAATCTGATAACCTTGCTATGATGGCAGCAGAGGAGAGATTTATGCCTCTGCCACACATTGCAGCCAGGCTGTCCTGCAAGTGCGGGAAGAAGGAGATGCAGTCTGTACCAAAATCTGTGTGAACTACATGACGGAGCAGTGCTGATGAAGGAAGCACATCTTCCTGTCTGCCCTCTGCCCAGCAGAGAAAGAGGAGGTAGAAACTGCTTTTCCCTTAGTGACCTCAGAGCCCTGCTGACAAGGAAAATAATTCATCAGTGATCCTGTTTAACAAACCTTTGGCTAGGCATCAGGAGAGCAGTGTTTTCCACAAAGCAAGGCCTCCTTTGGCCTTTCTGCAGGATTTGTGGGGTAAATTTGGGGGGTTTTGATGTAAAAGAAATCTAGATTCACTTCTCTGGAGAGAACAAGATTACACAGGGTTAATATCTATTTCAGAGAGAAAGATGATTTGAAAGTGAATAAATATATAAGAATTTCTTCAGGGTATATATTCCTCTATGGCAGATTGTGCAACCAGGCTGTGTGTAAAACTTTGCCTGCTGAGACTGTGGGGTTTTTTTGGGGTTTATTTTAAGTAGCATCCATAGAAATCTTGCCAAACAAGACTTTGGTGCCAACTCATATGCTGCATATGGCCTGAAGTGCTGGGCTGTTTGGGTTTTTTGGGGGCATGGGGAGAAGAACAACAATATTTTGGTTCACACACACAATCCCCGAGTCCTCCCATTTCACTGAGTTTTCAGGAAATGAGCATATGGCTTTGGAAAATCCACCTCTGAGTCTTGGGCTGTGTCAGCAGTACTGAGGAGAGGAGCAGCACAAAACACAGGCAAGTCACACATATGTGTCTAGCACAGGAAGGCTACCTTCAAAGAAAGCTGAAGGAGTTGGATATTTCATGGGGAATGACAGCACTAGGATTTGGGTACTAAACACTGTTATCTTTTTGGAAGCCATATGCTTTCAAAACATGCTGCAGAAGGGCCTGTATTGATCTGTTAGTAGCAAGCAATTCTCACAAAATCCTAATTCTCAAGTCAAAAAATTAGCCTTCAGCAGAAATAAAAATGTTCACCATTATGAGGGTTGGGCTTCAAGCCATGATTTGTCTGTGCTGCTGCTCAAAAAGAACNCCTTGATGTGTCTGTGCTGATTCTCAAAAAGAAGGGCCTTTTTTTTTTTTTTTTTTTACCAAAAGGAAATACTTCCTCTTCCACCTCTTGCCCACCAGTGGCTGAAATTGTGATATTTTCGGACTCTAGAATGCAAGAAGTATAGATAAATTATTGAAACTCTAGGGATTTTCCACTTGATAGCTGGAAATTTTAGCAAGTAAAGAAAAGGGTATTATTTAGTGTCTCTATGCACTGGAAAAGTGAATGAAGGGCAGATTTGCTGTTTGCTGAGATAGGTACAGGTCAGGCCATCGATTAAAAATCTCTAGGCTTGTTGTTGCATGTTTTATTAAGAGAGCAGAAGTCTGCAAATAATAAGAAAGAATAAAATTATTGTCTACTCAGGTTAACTTTGGTAATTATTTAATTTCTTCTTTTCTTCTGAGCTTCCTGACTGAGGACCCATCACAAACATCAGCGAAACAAGCATTTCCCCAGGGACTTCTAAGGCTATCTGAAGCAGGGAGAACTGTATTGTAAAATCCATTGTCACTAAAATAAAGCTCAGTAATGGATAAATCCCAGTATTATGCAATTTTTTGGTCTGAGTATTGGAGGAAAATAATATTCTGTTTGTCTCCTTCAAGGCTTGCTGGTGAATGGCTATAGCTTGTTGTTCCATGCATGGTGTCGTCACAACTTCTACCCAGTGAACTCACACGGTGGGCACCTGAAATGGAAATGTAAGTGAATGAAGTCAGGTTACCAGCACCAGCTAGGCAGTAAAAGATGGCTGCAGTTCTGAGGAGTACAAACCAAGATCAATGACATTTCAAAATCATCCTGAAACTGTTTACTGCCAGTAAAGCACAAATGCCTTTGACTGGGTATAAAGCTAGAGTATTAGATGTCTCCTCTTGTTCCAATGTCTCTTAAATGAACGAGCTTTAAATACATTACTTTTTATACGCTGCACTTTTGTTTCCTTTTATGTAACGGATTATTCAGAGCACTTTCTTTGGGATGGAGTTTGTCAGTCAGATGGAAGTTATTTGATTTCGCAAACACATTCACATAGCAAGACGTGTGCCTTTTATACCGAACATTAATGCAAATACATGCACTCTACCTAATTCAAGGAGACACCATTCTGTTAGAGCTCCCATGCTAATCCACAGCTTTGCTTTGACCCCTTTACACAAAATCAAAGTGAAAAAAAGGTATGAAGGTGTTCAAATGTCCCTGCCAATAGCAACAGGGGAACAATTCTGACCATGCCCAGCAGACAGCAGTCATGGAATTGTTCTTTGAGTATTTCAAGCAAGCCTGAATTTGGAAACGATAATTGTAGGACCTGAGAGACAGGTATCGAAGATTATAGAGTTTTAGAGTGAATCTGTTTTACATGGAACAACCCCAGGGAGATGACTGGAGTTTAAACATTCCTAGTGCTGTCTGAGTTATGCAGCCTCCAAGGCAGACTGAAACACACAAGTATTCATGCCCTGTTTTAATGACCTGGTCTCAGTTTCAGAGCCCTGTTGTTCTGCCGACTTGTGGACAGCAGGGTGAAGCTCACTACGATTTTTTTTCCTCCCCATAGGAACTTGCTGGCCAGGAAGAGGAAAAAATCAAAGCCACTGCAGTGTGTTATATAACTACTTCTTCTTTTTTTTTCCTTCAGATGAAAAAGTGTTGACCCTTCCTTTTCTCACAGCCTGGCATCCCAGCTTCTGGCTTCCTTGCTTTTATTACAAGGCCCTACCATGTTAATCTGATCCTTTCCCTCTGTTACATCATTCTCTCACTTTAGCCCGGGAAGTTTGTTGCAAGTGGACTTCATTCATTTCAAATGAATTGAATGCTTTCAGTTTTAACCAGACTGAAGTTGTGATTGTGTGTTGTTTGCCTGTAGTATGAACGGGGATATATCTTCTTGATTTATAATATCTTCTTGCTGGGGAGAAATCAGATGAGATTATTTAGCCTGAACAGTCTCCACTCCCAGGACTGAGACTTCCTTAGGTAAGCTTGCTGACCTGTAGAATATAACTTTCTTTACTCATCTGCATTTTTTTCCCATGTCATTTTAATATTACACTCTCAATTATCTATCTAGGTTGTGCACTACTATTCTGAGATGTGGTTAATTTGCTGCTGCAAACAGAAAAATATCTGTTTCTTTGTTCATTGCAGGCACAAGGTGGTATATTTTCAAACAGTTTCACTGTTTGTAGCTGAGAGATTTTCATCAACACAGCTGCTTTCCATGTAGCTGCAAACATTTGGAAACCTAAGGCTTACACGCAGCAGCCAGAGTCACTTGTAAGAGGTGCTTCATGGCCCATTAACAAAGCTGTCATACATGGCTTCCCTTTAATAAAATATTGAGAGGGATTTAGTCTTGGTACAATATTTCAGACTAATACGGAAAAATCCTTTTAATCTACAGAACAGATCAACATGCCTATATGGCTGTCCCCCTGTTCTACTGGGTGAATGCAGCTGAGGTACACAAAATGTGAACATTGTTCAGCTTTTTTAGTGCCATTTGAGTTCCTACTGGCTTTACTAGCACTATAATTAGGGTTGTCAGTTAATGTCAGTGATGGTTTATGTGAATGGTAGTTTACTTAATTTTAATTCCCATGAGGGAAAGATCCAACCTCTTTCACAACAGTTTATCAATAAGGTTTTTCATGTCTTTGAACCAACTCTTGCAAAATTAAGAGGTCTGTAAAAGTTTCCCAGTTCAGTATCAGGCTTAAGCAATAAATAAATAGTTTTCCAAAGGAATGGTTCTCATCCCGAGAAGAATTTCACTCAATGCTGCCCACTCCTTTGTGTATGGCAGGTACCTCTGAAGATCACACATCTCTCTGGAACACTTGCCTGTAAGTGAGATTCTTTCACTTCTAGGCCTGCCTTTTTTCATTAGCTGTTTAATAAGTACTTGTGGCTAGTGAGCTCTTAGCATTTTGTTTATTGCTTGGGAAAAAAAAGGATAATGTGCTGTCTGTCAGTCAGAGTGCAGCTTTGAAGATTTCTTTTCATTTCTTAAAGAACACATTTCAGGCTCAGAAGACATTCCCAGAATCAGCAAATTCTGACAAGTACGAATGATCCACCTACACTGTATTCTTCTACTGTGTCATGCTCGTTTCTTCTGATGCTCAATTCTACTGGCAAAGTTGCCTTTGAAACAAGCTACTACCTGGATGTACAGAATTCATTGTGTTGCAAATCTCCATGAACGGATCAGTTTACTTCTAACACTGATTTCTTCTGAGTGTAGTTTACTTTGCTATATTCACTCAAATATTTTCCTTTTTGAGTTGATACATAATTTAATGAAAGAAAAATATTAACAAGCTTTCTCTTATCACGGAGAGCATGTTATTATCTTCATATCTCATCCACAGGGATGGGATTCTCTTCTCACCTCTACAGTTATGAACATCAGCCACATCAGTATTGTACAACATAAGCATAAGGAAAATGCAGCTCTAGAAACATGTAACTTTAAGAACAGATAATTTCAAGTAAGTTACTTATTGGAGACTGGTCTGTAAAATCTGATCCTGGCATTTTTCTCAAGAACAGCTTCAGGCCGGTGGTGCTTGACAGAGATCCTGTTTGCCAGTGTATTTCCAAGTGCTGTTATAACTAGTCCATGTAGTTCTACACCTGTCTTCCCTCAGCAAAGAAACTAGTCCTTCTAAAGGGGAGAACTCCAATGCCACAGTCAACAGATTTTATTTCTTCATGCACTTCCCACGTGGCTTTGAGTTGTGCTGAATGAATGAATACTTTAACACTAGATCTTCATTCAGATTCTAAGCGCTGGCTGGGGGCAAATCCATCTCTGCAGATGTTTTCTTTCGGCAGGGCGTGTATCGGCAGGAACAGCACTTCGTGTATTGGAAACGTTTCTCCCACCTCTCAGTTCTGAGTTGTTTGTTTGAGGAACACTGTCCTGAGATATAAAACATCCTTATATTATTGTGAAATGCCTGAGCCATGGGTACTCTTTACATCTGTTTCAAAACCCCTCACATTTGTGTTCTTTTGGCTTGCTCTGCATCTGGATATATCAGCATGACTGTAAATTAGGGAACGGGGAAAAAATAAAACAAAACAAACAAAAAACTCTTCAACATGGTCCAGGTAAAGATAATGGAGCAAATGACTAAATGCTAGTTAAGTATTACTTTGCATTGGGGAGTCACAGAAATGTTAAGCAAACAGGCCATGAGTATATAATAAAACGTAAGTATATCTAATAATTCTGCAAGGCATAATGGCAATGCTGGTCTATTTAGCAGCTGTAACACAGCAAAGAAGCTGCAAGAAATTGATAAGAATCAAAGTAAGTGGTAACAAATTCTTTTTGAGTTTAAGAATCCTGCTTATTCTGTGAAATCAAATTTTATTTAGTGGTGCTGAATAGCACCTGTGAAGTAGAAGACTTTTCAGCAAGAGAGGATGAATGATAGAGCTTCAAGAATGTATTGATTACTGCAGCGATGAGAGAGGTTGTGCCAGTGACATTGATATGCTCATTCCTCTGAATCCAAACAATGGGACTGTGTGTTCTGCCTCTGTGAGAGGTATTTGAGCACATGTAATATTCGCTAATGGGTCTGAATCATCCTCTAACATGTATGGCATGAATAAACAGTTTCCCTGTGCTGTACACATAGAATTAAAAGGTAGGCTAGATTAAGCGTCTTGCTCAAGGGCATAGAGGGAGTCCAAGTCCAACCATTGCTCTCGTGAACTGGTGCAGCATTTATCAGGTTGCTGATTAAGTGGAGGGTCTTACATTCTATTATTGGTGATGCTGGTCTGACGTGGAGTTCTGGTAAGGTGGCATACAAATGAACCCTGTTAACTTACGTACCATTAGAAACACAAGACAGAAGGAAGAAAATCAATGCTTTGTTTTATAGTAAAGAAAAAATCAATGAGGAAAGAGATGGTGTTTCCTAGGATCTCAGAAAATGTCTTGGGCTATGGGGAATAGTTAGAGGGAATTAAAACTATTTAATCTAAGTTGCCAGTGTTCCTTCAGAGAACAATGGTCTAGAACTATCATTTTGTAATAAAAACCTGAGTAAAATCCAGAAATTCAAAGTTGTGAAAAGGAAGCAATATCAAGAAGAGACTTCTGTTGGTTTTTTTTTTTTTAATTTTAAATTAAACTGGCAGCCAGCTACATTGAATCTGTGAAAATTGAAGACAATGTGTTAATAAATAAAATTTAAAAACATGTGTAGCAAATGAGAGGCTATATGTAAAGACAAGTTTACCTAAGAGAACTGCCAGAGGTCCATTTCTAGTTTTGTTTTTCTGTCTCTTACAGTAATATATAAAGGACTGCTAGGGGAAAAATGTAAAAACAGGCCAAAAATGGAATAAAGTTTTTATGGTGTTGACTCTAGCTCTTGGCGGTCTGCACTTCAGAGACACCCTGAACCAGAGGTTGCATCAGGACCATCCTATTTAATAGTCTCTGACATTACTTTCATGATTTTAACTGTTCTTTAAAGACAGTACTCTGATAAAAAAGCAACAGAAAACCACCATTTAAGTATGTATAATATTAAAAATCAGTGGGTTTGGTTTGCTTTAAACTTGTTTAATTTTCATTGAGTACCCCTACTTTCTATAGCACAATAAATGCTGAAAAATTGTTCCCTTATCTCCCTTTCTCATTTAGTTTTGCAGCTCAGAGAATCACAGAATCACAGAANATTCATCCAGGGTTGTCCCATGGCAGCTGCAGAATCCGCCCTTATTAAACATGGTTGGTGATTGCCCAGCCCTCTGATTTGTCTAGGTTATCCAAGAGATTTCTGTTTCCCCTTGCTCCCTGTGCCCAAAAGTAATTTCTCTGTTAAACTGTTGTGTCCTTTAATATTTATTTTATCTGAAATATAAATCATTCCCTAACTCTAAAAATATTTTTGCTCTTGTGTTTATCTTTATGGGTACTTTATATGGTATGGCTACTTTATTGGTACCATAATGACATTTGAGGTATGAATTTATGCCATGTCATAATGATGGTCTCTATTTGTTTTCTCTTTCTTCCTAACAGTTCCTAGTATTTCTCTTGGTTTCTTTTTTTGACTGCCAGTGAGCTTTGTAGAGCAGATTTTGAATACCTACCAACAGTGCCTCAGGAGTCTTTCTTAAGTGATAATATGCCTCAAGTTGAGTCCATCAGTTGTTTGCCCTTTGTTTTAATGCTGCTTGTCACATTATATGAAACTTTTCACTCCTTCTATCATCTCTTCTCCAGATCTCTCATATTACAGTGAAAAAGAGAAATGAGTTGGCCCTAGGGAATGCTTCCATTCCTATGTTGTTTCCTGCCTTTTAGCTAATTTCCTGTTCACAAGCAGACCTTTCTTCTGTACTTCACTTTATTTTTTAGCACCTTCTGGTGAAGAACTTTGTCTACGCTTTTATGGAAAACTGCAATTTAGTCCACTTCACTAGATAGATTATTCTTTACAATATTTTCATTGGCTTTTTTTTTTTTTGAGAATTTTTAGAAACTTGTGAGGCATGATTTATTCCTCATTAGAACATATTTTCCATCTGTTTATACATCCATATATGCATTCAGACCTCACATAATTTAAATGTTGCAAATATCAAAATTGCTGATCCATAAGTACTTCTGTATGCCTTTTAAAAAATATGTAACTGGCATTCTAAAATATCTTCTATTTCTCTGACCGTAAGACCAACGTAAGTGGCATACTGAAAATAGTAGTTAACTTCTAGCAATTTCACATTTAAATTCTTTTAGAATTCATGGAACTTCATTAGAAATCTTAGAACACTGTTCTGAATTAATTCTTATTAAGAATTTTATATATTCATTTCAAAGGCTGTTTTGCTGATGCTTTAGTTTGGGCCATAGTTTCATAAATTAGCATCCTGTAAAGAAGGATTCTGGCACAGAAATCTACCCAAGGTCATTTGGCCCCCAGTTACAGCAACTGTATCTCATTTTCCTGTTTGGCATTTTAATAGTTTTCTTTTTTCTAATGTTTTGAAAAACATCCTTGGAGATTCGAATTGCTTTCCCAAGCGTTCCTCAAAGATCCTTTTTTCGGTCTGTCCTGTTCTAGGTTTACATTTAACTTGATGATTTTGTATTTTTATATTTCATAACACTTCTGTGTATGTATATTATATAAATATATTGTGTTAATATATTCCTATAAAACATTCTGTATTGCATAGCATTTATTTTCGATTTTATTGAAGTTCTGTATTTATACCATCAGTTTCATATTCCCTTCATTTGAACACATTTTCAAACATTGAAGAATCTACTAATTCCGTTAACCCCCATTGCTATTAAAAGTATACCCTCTTTTTCTTGTCCTTCTAGTAATTTCTTCTTGAGAGGAAATCTTGACTTGGGCCCATCAAAAAGGAGTCTCTAAATAGTTATCCTGACTGATAAAGTATTTAATCCTTTTCTTTCTCATACCTTTTTTTGTCATTTCCCTTCTTGAACCTAAATGGGGATATTTTGTTTTTTTAACTATGGTAACAGTGTGGCTCATTGTCAGATACACATTTACCAGGTTCTATGTTGCTTAGGATTAAATTTTGCATTTGTAAATTCTTATCCTTCCAACAAATAGTCTAACATAATGCCATTTTAATGTCTAAAATTTAAGTCTCTCCATCATTTTTTCCTTTGGAATATATCCGAATAACTAACACTTGGAATAAGTGAGTTCTACTATTATTGAATATCCTATACTTACAGTGTATGTCATAGGTTTCAGCATTATGCAGTCTTTATCACTGTCCCGGTTGAGTGGTCAATTATACCTTATGTAACACATTTAATATCTATTGGTTGCATCTAGATATGGAATTTTACTATTTAATAATTCTGTATGATCAAAGTCTCCTGATGTTTTTAATGTTTTAACTGTATTTTGGGGGGGGGGTTGTATTCTTTTTTGGTATTTTTTTCCCCTTTCCTATATTTAGGAAAACCAGTCCTAAAAGGCATCTCATTCTTCTTCCTGGCGATCTATCATAATCTCTCTCCAGATTTAGTTAGGCCGAAGTTGGTCAGAAGCACTAGACTAGCTTTCAAAAATGGTTAGAAAATTTGCAAAATGCATGAATCAACACATCCAGGTAACCAAGGGCAACCACCAAACCTCAGCCAAAATGCAAAGAGTGTATTTATCTCGTTACCTCGCTAACAACGCTGGGCAGCAGAGACACATGGGGACACGGGCTCCGCTTGGCTTAGTTCATCCCAGCAGAGACACACAGGGACATGGGCTCCATTCGGCTTCGTTCATCCTACAGAGGTGGGCGGCTCACTGCCTGCCTCTTTGGAACAAAAGACAAATCTTTCCGTTTTCACCCTTTTCTCCCAGCACAATTATAGACATTACTACATGGCCGAACACTGTAATCCTTTCTGAGACAATCCTAAAGTCACTGATCATGTGAATAATTACAAGACTGCATATTGAAGCAAATTGTAGGTGAAGTACTGCATTTTGTCAACAACTGAATTGAAACTGGAAATTTCCCAACACTCTGAACCTAAGATTAACTTCAGAGGAACTAGGTACTTTTGGGGAAAAAAGTTCAGAACATGCAGAATAATTCTTGGAATAGCATTTCCCTGGTCTTCTGAAAGAGATGGAGGATGCACAACTCCTGGACAGTGCATTGAAAACTCACAAAACCAGCTGTTGTGTGCTAGATTAAAACTCCAAAACTGGGTATTTTCCCTCTGAAAGGAGACAACAGTTAGTGACGAGGGGAGAGTAGAGCTAGCACACTTGATAGTTATGCATCTTTCTAAGTGAGTTTGTTTCCTGAACCCATTTCCATCCACAAGATCTTCTGACAATCCATTTCACTGTTCAGTATGGAAGGTATGGTCAAAATATGTGTTCATTTGCTTCTTTCTAATTCTGATACAAGGAAAAATTTGAATCACCTTTGTATATTCAAATTCTTTATGTCTCTCCTGACTATCATGTTTTCATAGAGTCATGTCTTTCATAAGTTGATCTTGGTAGGTACAGTGTCTACTTGTTGGTTGAGCAAACCAGCTTATCCAGCTGGTTGGTTCCAGCTTATCACATTTTTCTGTCCCTTTCCTCCGTCAACAATATTCATTGGGAGATGATGGGAATCAAATCTGCATGTATGGCATTCTCTCATTTTCAAAAGGATGCCTAACATCCTAGTCCTGTTTTATTAGCATCAACCTGATATTGCCTTAGATCTATCGATTATAACTCCAAAATCTCTTTCCTGAGTGGTAGCAGCTGTTTTATAGCTCATCATTAGGGACTTGCTGGAATTCTTTTTCACCCTCATTTCTTGCCTTTACTAAAACAGTATTTATTCTGCTTTTTTATTGGTAATCTTTTTCATTATAAGAAATCCTCTGCGATGGTTTTCAATCAGCTTCTCCTTTTACCCTTCAGACCAGTTTCTTCGTATCCAGTCACTTTCTAGATCACTTTTGAATGCAGTAGAGTGCAGATACCGCAGCATAAACATCTATTTCTTTCCATTTTGGAAACTAATGCTTTATTATTGACTTTTTTGGGGGGTGTTTTTTTTTGTTTTGTTTTGTTTTGTTTTGTTTTGTTTTGTTTTGTTTTGTTTTGTTTTGTTTTGTTTGTTTGGGGGTTTTTTTTGTTTTTTTTTTTTTTTTTTTTCCCCTTCTTTTGTCCCTTATTTGGTTATGCGAATGTCCTTC
>VYZQ01017876.1:163613-176051 GCA_013400655.1 Mystacornis crossleyi
AGGGACTCCATGAAACACTTAGAGTTACCATTACAATCTTCTGATATGAAGGTTGATGTGAGAAACTGCACACTGCTGTAAATTTCCATATTAGGGTAAAACCCTTGGCTGAATCCTGAGAACTGGTTCCTGTACTTTATATCAATGTTGTTATGAAACAAATATTTGTTGGAGATACAACCTCTGATGTGCCCCTGTAAAAAAAGATTCTTTCACAGTGAACAGACACAAAAAATTAAATTAGCTTCTCTGTTACGGCCTCATTTCCTCCAAGAGCTTCTGATGTATCTTGTTTCAAAAAGATGCCTAGGCTTCTATTTCCTCTGCAAAACTAAAATATATTATTCTCCAGTAAGAGGAATCAAGGAATAGAATATACTTGGGGTTATCCTGTTATGGTCAGTCCCAAGAACATACATGCCCTCTTGGGTTGTACCTACATTTGGGACACTGTGCAGGAGATGGGTGTATGGCATGAAAAGGGAAAGATGGGAAGTTCATTCTATTCTTACTATACTTTATACACACACAGGAGTAAATCTGGTGAAGCAGTTGAATAAAATCAGTATTGCAACTAAGTCCAGACACTCAGAGAAGAACACTCAGTGAAGGAGAAAAAGTCTATCTTGAGCAAGAAACTGAGGAAATTCTTTTCTGCAACAAATGAAAGTCTTACAAGGGAGTTCTGCACTCTGCCAGCTGAAGACTTTTGAATGAGATGTTTTCTCATACGGTTCTGATTGATTGAGCCAGACTGAATACAGCCGTGGAATTGTAGCTGCTTCACTGGGATTTTCATCAGAAGGTATTTGGGTGGCACTAAAATAACTGTCACTCAGGGGTTGTGGCAATTGCACAGGGTGCAGGAAACGTTCATGTTTATTCTTTACTGCCCATAAGAGTTGCGAGTGAGTCGGTCTTATTGGTGATCTTTGATTTATGAATTTCTCTCTCCACACTTAAGTAAATAATCCTTGATAGGGAAAGAGATGTTGATATCTATAAATCATAGATGTGGATCTGGACAATATGAAAATGCAGCCCTCAGAGTGTTACTGAAGTGTGGCTTTTGCGAGTTAAATCAGATATTCTGGAATGTTATGTAGCTCTTCACCATCAAACAAAAATTCATATGAATTATTTAATTTGATCACAATCCAAGTTTCTACTTCCTAAAAAGAATTGAAAATCACTTTACTTTTTTATACATCAGCGATCCAGAAACACCACAGAAATTTTTCTCAGATGTATTCTCCCTCCTGAACACATCCTTCCATATTCTACCTTTCATGATGTGATGGTCTCAAAGAAAACTTTAAATAGAGACAGTAGACCAGAAGATTGGGCTAGTTCATTAAACTCTAACAGTACTTTTATCTGAATTTACATACCTGTCAAAAATCAAAGGATTATGCAAACACAGTGTGATGATGTTCCAGCCCAACCCTCACAGTTAAACCTGTCCTCTGGTCCTCTACTGCCTTCTTGCTTCCCTACCTTTCTCCCAGGCAGGCCACTTGCTGCATCGCCAGAGCAATTCTACTGCACCTACAGACAAATTCTGCAGGCTGAGTTGAGACATCTTTTATTTTCCTATCCAGTGAGGCTTTATTGTCTGGAGAGGGAAAAGATCAGAGGAAGGAAAAGGATTTTTCTTTTGGTTCTTGTGGGGCTTGTGGAATTTGGTTGACTTCTAATGTTTAAAATATGCAATTCTGGGATGACATTTTCAGGTCTATTTTCCAAATTCCTCTTAGATGACTAGAGGTAAAACAATTAATTATTTCTTTATGCTAGTTCTATTCAGAGTACAAAAAATCCAAGTTGTGATGCTCCAACTTTGCCTGTATTACTGCTTCTTTCGCACCCTGACGCAGTATCAGTGCAACTGACAAAATATGTCATGTATCTGTGCTGAGAGACTTGACCTGAGGCTTGTCATCAGGTTCCTGCAGGCTTGATATAATTTGACTATTTTTGGCTTTGACAGCCCTTTCCAGCAATTGTATCAATTAAGCCTGGGGACTGAGGATTCCTCACACCAGCACAACACTCAATTTCCCCCCACTAGACAAGAACTTAATGGATTATCTGAAGCAGGTTTCTTCCCAAATCCCCTACTGAAACCTCTGTTTAAAATGAAGAAGAATTGGGTGATCTATATGTCATAGATCAACGAACAAATAATAAAACATTTCGAACAATTCAAGAGCCCTTGATTGTCTGGATGCCAGCTAGCAAGTGAAAAGAGTAACACCTATCCATGCATCTTCTTTTATCCTGTGGTGTGTTCAGCAATCTTGAGTTGCTAAGAATAAGGGCAAAAAGTTATTCTTTAATTTGAACCCGACTTCCTGGCAAATTAATCTCTGTCAGGTACATATCAAAACAGAGTAACTTTCTCTTAGATAATCTGAGCACTGCAGCAAAAAAACCCCAGAGAAATTGAATTACAGTTGTGATCTGTGCAATGCAGACTCTAAAAAGCAATGTAAACACCAAACCTGAAAACCAAACATATGAAGTAAGGCAGCAAAGGAAGCTGTGAACATTTTCGCACTAAATCTTGCTTCTATCAAAAGCCTGAGTCAACATATCAAAAAAATCCCATCAGTACCAAAGCAAGAGCCTATATACAGATCCAGTGAACTACTACTGGATTTTTTTGCCTCTGCTTCAGAGATTTTACTTCCATCTTCAAATCACAATGGATTTGTTAAACAGCAGGAACTGTTTGTTTAAAACCTCAGGTGTGCTTGATATTTTCTTTTCCAAAATCAGTTATAACCTCTATCTTTCTAAAGAAAAATTAAACCCAAGTGAAAAAGAAAAGCATTGGAGATAGAAAAAAGGTTGGTTTTTTCTCTTTATCTCATTCAGTTCTGTTTAATCAAAAAAGTAGAAAAGTTCTGAGAGCCTGCACTTAGGTTTACTTCTTACTTAAGGCTTGGCTTAAAAAAAAATTTTGTTTTAAAATAAACTCAGGCAAAAATTCTCAAGGAGAGTTGAGAGTTTGTGCCATAATCAACCATCTCACTTCTGTTTAAGGCACAAAAGTGTTTTTCACCAGGCTTTCAGCCAACGATAGCTAGCTCTTATTAATAACATATTCGTACTCTGGGAGAAATCCAGCCTAAGGGTCTGAGCTACAGAGGCACCGGTCACCTGCAGCTCTCATCAACTTCAATGGGAAGTAGATGTCTCTGTAGATCAGAATTTACTGGAACAGAATTTCAGCCTCAGGATACAATGAGACTTTTTAAAGAAATTTAATTTACAGAGAGAAATGTGACTGCTTGGGGTGGTTGCAAGCTGCTACGTAAGGATCTCTCCAAAGGCCGGAGCCAGAGTTTGATGGAGTAATGGCAAGGGCATCTCCTGTTGTGGCTACAACTCATATCAATTGTTTCTCTCCCTCATTTAAAAAACAACCAACCAACCAACTCACCAAATAAAGGCCAAAACAAAACACCCTCATAACTAGAAGTGATTGACTCCAAAAGATAAGGGAGGAAAATTAAAATTCCAACAGACTGTCAGGTGTAATACAAATGGTATGACAGCTTTAGCACTGGGGAATAACCTAGGCTCCCAGTTTCAGAAGTCCTGGACATTCATTTGTTTCTCCTGTAATACTAATTGACACATTATTTCTGATTTCTCAAGAGGGGTATGGACATATTGTTTTCCACTATTTATTTCTTGAGGTTTTCTGTCATGTGCCAAGTTATACACCTCGACTACTTACAAAATTAACATTACCAGTTAAGTTACTGCTAAGCAAAAATTTTTTTAAAATATTTTTTACATGGAGTTTTGAGACTGTTTTCAAAGATAGGAATGGCAAAATTATTTTTAGACAAAAGTGAAATAAAAGAAAACTGTGATATTTGATTGTTTTCTTTTCTCTGGGACAGGTGTCCCTGCTCACAGCAGGGGTGTTGGAACTAGATGATCTGTAAGGTCCCTTCCAACCCAGGGCCTTCTATGATTCCATGATTCTTCAGAGCAGGCCACTGCCCAGTGGGCTGAGGATCTTTGACAAACAGGCTCCTTGTTATTGTAGCTATTTGCTTGGCCTGTCAAAAATCCTAGCTAGCCTTCCTGAGTCTTGAAGGCACCAGATGCATTGATCTTCCTTTTCTTCTCATACTGCTGCTGCTGATCTTAGGCAGAAGCTGAGATATAGCTTTCTATGGAATTACTGCATTGGGTCAGCAGCTTGAATCTGCTCTAGGAATCAGTAATCGTGTTAAATCTGCATTAATTCTAAAAATGGGGGAAAGAAGGATGTATGTTGAAAGCTTTTAAAGGCAAGAGTTTAACACTGTGAGGATCACCAAGTTAGGGATGGTTGATTCGGGGAAACCAATTTATAACTGATTTAATATCCTTATATTTCTCCCACAACCATTTTACCCCTAGAGCAAGATGCAACTTCTTTTATTTTTCTTTTAGCCAGAGTTTTTTCAGTTCTTGGTCTATGGCTTCTGCCCTAAAACCAAGTTGAAGAACAGGCAATGCAAAAGTAGGGACTGACAAATTAGAGCACAAGACCTGTTTACATGAAAATTTATTTGGGTCAGGTTTACAGAATATTTTCTGACTAGGGTTAGAATTATTAGAAGAAAACACATAGAATCACAGAACTGCTAATTTTGGAAAAGACCTCTAGGATCACATCTCAAATCCAATCTGTCTCTAAACTCTGAGCAGAGCTGTAGATGGGTGTTAGATGAGGTTTGCTCACCTTTTCCTGCTGACGTTGGTTGCCTTGACAGTGGGGATGACTGAGCCTTGGTCAGTCTTTCTCCAAGAAACTATTTTATATATTTAACGCAGAGCAGTATTAAGTGAGTAATTAATTGCCAGTAGCCTCGTTGTTAGGGAAGGGAGGACTGTGGAGTTAAATATCCTCAGGTGGGGGAGGGAAGAAACTTGTGGCTCTCTCTGGTGTTTGGTCCCTGATTCACTGTCACTAGTGTCACAGGGGAGTTTTTGTCAGTATCTAGGCTGTCAGTTTCTTCACTGATTTGGCGAGGACCTAATCTGGAAAGTCAGTTACTTACCAGGTCCTGTCTGCAGTAACTCTCAAAACAGTACTGTGAGTAGCAAGGGACATTGTGTTGTTCCCTGTTATCATCTTCCAACAAATAGCAAACTCAATCAGCATTCACTATTGCAATTACAGAATACCTCAATTTCTTTCATATTAAACCTTGTACTGTGTTGCTGGAGTACCCTGCTCGCTACACTTGACCTAAGGACATAAGTACGTCAAGACCTGGTGGTAACAAGCAAACAAAGCACCAAGATTTTTGCAAAAATGAGCACCTAAATTTTTGTACATATGTACAGGATGTAGCACATGAGCTACGCAGCAGTGCAGTCAATATTCTACTAGGGAAGAGAGTCAACATGGACTAGTAAAGGTGAAATGAAAAGAGAAGATGAGAGAGAAGTACGAGTTTTACGTAAACTTCTCAGCCAGACCTGCTATATGACTTCAGGCCACTCATTTCTTGTTCTTTTCCTTCTTTCTGCGTCACTGAAGGATGTACAGTTCTAGGGATCCCAACCATTTTGTTAAGCATTTGTGCACTGCCTAGATATGGACACACATTTGCATCTGGAGTGTCTCAGTCCTTAGTGCAAACACAGCAAAATAAGCCTTCTGTTTGTTTCCTAACTCAAGTTCTAGCCCAGAAATTGTCTGCTCTGACTCTTTTTTTGCTCTGCTCTGTCAGATTGAAGCCTAAATCATGAATTTTGAGTCATGTAACTTTTTTCATTAGAGAGAAAATTGTATCACCAGCCCCTGTGATTTCAGAAGGTCCTGAATGTAATCATCTCCAGTAATTAGATCTAAGGACAGAACACTTGGGAATCTGCAATTCACGAAACTTTCAATACGTTACAAATCATAATTTACCCGTTTTTTTAAATGATGGCATTATCAAAGGTATGTGAATTAATTTAAAGGCCTCATTGGGCCTTTAATTTAAGAAGAGCAACAAAATAATCCATCGCTCACCTGGTACTGTATCACAGACACTTGCTAAGGGACACAGAGACTTCCACAGTAATGAAGGGAAGGGTAATGATAGGAAAGGAAAAGCATATGAACACAATAATTAGCAGAATTTTCTTATAGATTGGCATCTTTAAATCAGTGAACTCCAGCGTCCAAGGTGAAAACTGTACATGCCTAATGTGGCCTTGGCACTTCTTTGGGTACCATCTCCTGTGGAGTCACTGGTGGGTAATAAGGCACATCTTTGGGGACAATCAGTGTAATGTTGCTCATCTCTATCAATTCACCTCTTTTTGTGAAACTTTCAGAATGCAATTCCTTCATCAAGTTTGGTTGAGCTTAGACAACAGGTTCAAAAAAGTAAGAAGGGCAGTAGGATCAGATGTGTATGAATTATGCACGAAGTGTCATTGCAAAAGCTTCAATTTTTACAAACTGGATAGTAATAATGAAAAAAAAGAGGGCAAAGAATAGAAGAAGTTTGAAGATGTCTTCTGGAAGGCATATCACTGAGGCCTTTGTATCTAAGGGTTAATGCTCAGCAAGTTTTGGAGAATATCATTTAAGCTCCACAATGGTTCTCTGAGTCTGCAGAGTGTTAAGAATTTGGATTTTTTTTTCTTTTTTTATACTACAGGATCAGGTGCCTGAAGGTTATACTCTAATCCTATAAACTATGGGGAGAAGGCGGGCTTTTGCACAGATGCTGTGAATTCCTTATCTTCCCCATTCTTGACACAGGAAACAATTTCTTTATTTTTAAGTACTTGTCTTGGTAGGAGACAAGAGTTTGTAATTAACAACCATATAATAAATGGTTTTACTCTACACTAACAATATTAACAGAGTATTTGAACATGAAAAACGTGTTTAAACACATTTTTATTTCATATACATACATGTTTCAGAAAACAACTTATGTTGTTTTGCAAATAGTTCAAAGAAAAACACATACTAAATAGTAAATTTCCTGTTATTGAAGTTCCAAAGAAAGTTAGAGAATAGAAATAAATATTGGTGTGAGTTACAGTGCTAAATCAATTTCATCAATAATAGTTTTTATTTTTCTCTATCTTCCTGTAAGGTACTTAAGTTGGGGGTTTTTCTTCAATTCCATTTGTTCATTAAGTTTAGGTCAATGTTTAATACAATATAAGTCAAGAAATCCTGCGAGAACTGGAGAAAGAGCAAAGCAAGGTTTTTGATTTTAGGCGGTTGTTTTTCCTCCAGTAATACCAAAGAGCAGTGGAAGCATGAGGACTACTAAATTAAAATGTGGAGCAACGTAAGAACTAAATTTTTTTATTAACCTGTGATATTTGATATTGTCTTTATTGAAGAACTTTATTGTGAACAAAAATGTATCTAGAGAAACTTAAATATTATAAATAAATAAAACAGGAATCTAATCATAAATAATAAAGTGAAAAGTAATACAGATCTGTAATTTTAACTGAATTTCAAATTCTCTGTGAAGAGACCTAAGCACAAGCCTAAGAAATACTTTGTTCACTTCTCCAAAACAATGACAATGTGAAAACTAAAACCATTGGTAGTGCATCCTTTGGCTTTGCAAAACAGAAGACAAGTATTAAGACTTTTTTATACAAAAGGTTGTGTATTTAAGTGTTTCATGTTATTCTGTGCATGTCCACGTGTATGTACATGCAAAAATTATTTCTCTCTTTTTGAGCAAAAAATAAGGCGCAAATATAAAAAAATCTTTTGAGCCACGATTACCATCCATTTTCCCTAGGCTACTGAAATTATGGGGAAAATAGAGGCATCAAAATTCATTTAACAATGTCTCTTCTGCCCTGTAATCACAAGCACAAAACACTGCACTTTGAATAGAAAATTATTTTTTCCTCAGAATGAGCTCATATGCACAGGTCCTGAATTGAATCCTCCAATGGTTTCACCATGCAATTTTAAATATTTAACTATTATGATTAAGATGGTAATAACACTTTTCTGAAGTTTATATTGCCAAAACCTCCATTAGGGATGCAACAGTCATGTAAAAATAGAAAAATTATTAAAAGTGGTGGAACTTGTAGACATCTCATATACAAAAAGGCAACCTCTACTTCCCTCTAAGGCAAAATATGTGCATAAAAATCTCTGCCGAGCTTGTAGGGCAAAAAAGTTGATATTTTCAAAAAGAGTTTTGCAGAGTTTTTTTAAACAAAACCAGTCTTCTTTCCAACATTTTGAAACAAACTTCATTATAGATACCTTTAATTAGGATATTTTACATTGAATTAAGTATTTATTTGTCATGGTTTAACTCCAGATGTAATCTCAGCCCCATGCAGTCACTTCTTCGCTCACTGGTGGGATGGTGAGAATTGGAAGAGTAAAAGTGATAAAACTCATGGGTTGAGATAAATAGTTTAATAGGTAAAGCACAAGCAGCACACATAAGCAAAGAGAAACAAGGAATCCATTCACCCCTTCCCATGGGCAGCTGTTCAGCCATCCCCATGAAAGCGGGGATCTATCACACGTAATGGTGATACGCAATGACAGACAGGGTTTTTAAGTGTTCCTGAACACAAAGTAGAAGAAATAATGTTATAACATATCAACATTTGTGAAAAAACTAAATAATTTAAAAACAATTAACGAAGACAATTGTAACTACAGCTTGTGCAATACCGTGTAATACTTCTTCAATAACTGCTTATCAGAACTAAAGAGGCATCAGAAAAGTGAAAAAAAGAATGAACAGGAATATGTCTTGAGTATCCTTTGACAAGGAGCATAAAGAAAACAGAATAAATAAAAATGAAAAGATGAAAGCTAACCTACTTTAAAAATAGTTATGGAAGCTTGCTTTTCTTTCTTTAAGAGTTGTTTAAACTGCTTATTTATAACTGAGCCTTTCAAACACACATAATTTGTTAGAGTAATATATACTTCAGCTCTGTCTCTCTCTTTCTGTCTTCTGACTGCTATTTGAAGGCCTTATTTTATATTGCTGGACTAATGCTGTTGCACAAATTGCCACCTTTTGAAGGCTGTGATTTGAACCTGCCTGAACAACTGCTACTTTAGCACCACAATAAAAAATACTTTTCATTAACAACTCTCTTCCTTTCAGGAGGAATAAGGAAACAAAGCAAAATAAAAAGGCACAACCATCCCTTTTCCTAGAGGAGTCATGCTTTGGGGACATCTCCTCCCCTGTCACCTTCTGGAGTTTCAGAGCTGCTGCAATGACATGGGCACCGCAGTACGCAGGTGCTGCGGCACTGCTCCCCCGAGCACGCCCTGTCCTCCCCGTGGCTCTGCAGATACTCTGCCACCAAAGCCAGCCTCGCTATTGTGTGGGGTTTCCCAACAACCACACCCGCTCCCCAACTGCACTGGGGCTCCTCTTCTGCTCCCACTGCCCTGCCCAGCTGCCCAGAGTCCCAAGGAGCTTCCTCCTCTTTTCTCTCCCTGTCTCCTCACTGGAGCTAGGGGACAGTTCTTTCAATAAAACAGTCCCTGCATGAGAACACATGAAGGGATTGGATGTTTTAGGTGATTCCCTGGTGTGCAGGGTTGCATGCCTCCACTGGGGTGAGTATGTGCATATCCAAGACTCACTTTATCCATATATTGCGCTGAAAGTGGTTGTCTTCAGTACTTTCAGATATCCAGATTGTGTCTGCCTAGCTGCAAGGTTTTGACTTTATGTTGTAACTACCCAGCCAGACAACCAATTTTAACTTTGCACAAGATCCTACATTTGAGTTCTTGTTGTTCATATAAAGGTCACTCGTAAAAAATATTCATCAAAATTTCAGTCCCCCTAATCTCATGGAGCAGATGTATAATTGTTTTTGACAAATAGCCAGCTATCTTCAGCATGGATGTCCACTCTCACTGTGTTGAGTCTGGTCTAATGGAGATGGTTAGCTTAAGTTATTCCTCACCAGAACCATTTTTATTTCAACTACCAAGTTCCCTTTTGTTTTCCATTCAATGGCTTCCTAGTAAAATTAGGCTAATTCTTAGTAAACTAAGCTAAAAGACTGAGGACTGTTTTGTGTACAACAGCTCTAATTTAGCTAATACAAAGTTCTCATCATGCAGAGAAGACCCAGAAGAACGGAAAGTCTTGAACTGGATACAGAGTTTGATCCTCATGCAGATATGGGGTTGTCCTCGGTACTGTTGACTAGGGGGAGAGCAGAGTAGGGAAACTTGGAGCTGTATTTCTGTGCTGAGTTTGTCCTGTGAATAAACAGGATTTCAGTCTCCAGGACCTTACAAGTTATAGCAGAAGTATACAACTTCTCATTAAAAATATTGTTAGAAGCTACCTTCAGATGACAGATTTTCATTATTCTTTCTCCTTCTAGTTCAGACTTCACTTTACTGAAGAAAACACCAAATATTTCTTACTTATCTGTTATTTAACAATTTGGACTATAACATATTGCAATTTGATAATATGACATTAATGACGAGGTCAGGTGTCAGTTCTGCAAGGGTCCTAATGTCAAATACAATGCATCACTTAACATACCTAAAAATCTGAATAAACAGAGACTGAAGTCCAATGAGAAATCCTTTAGAAAAATAAACGAGAGTATTTACTTCTTACTTTGCTCTCTAGGCTAGGATGAGCTGCAGTTTGTTGTTAAGGAGTGCTCTGAGGCTTTGCCCTTCTTGCTAGAGAGCAGTATCTTGGACCATCAGCCCCAGCTGATGATCTGTGTGCTATGTACCCAGGGGTGGGAGAGGCAGAGCTCCTACAAAGAGTGTCCTGGAAGCTGAAGATCTGAGATTTTGTACCAAAGTTTCACCTGGGAACATATGAAAATGTCAGAATCATAAATTGGCTTCTTTCTGCTCTTTATCACAGAGATAGCATGGCCTTCCAAAGGCCCTTATTTCCTTCTGCCTTGCTCTAGCCACAAGCAGCTGCTGCTCGACAGCAATGCTCACAGGCTTTTGAACTCAAAGGTAAGTCCCTCCTTCAAGTTGTTCTTCTACAATTAGCAATGGGGTGTGCCAGTTGCTCATCCCATGTCAGGGTTTAATCTATATAAGGCATAAAATTACTAGGTTTAGACAGGGCAAAAATTAAATTCTTTATTCGGAGGTAATGAGATGATAATTTGAAAGGAAGTACTAATGATTATTAGATAAGGAGAAAAGTCTATCTTAACTCCTTAGGAATTTGTCTAGAAACCCCCTAGTAATCCAGAATTTCATTTTATTCGTTCAATCTATGGAAAAATTTGACTTCTTCGTATCCTTCAAAACTTAAGTCTTGTATTTTAAAGTTTCAGAGAATTAAAGCATTATTTAGCTGGTGAACATCTGACTGGAAGATATGAGGCAGTTTCAAGAGAAATATTTTTGAAAACTAGACAGGAGTCAATAGTTTTTAATAGCAACAACCCAGCAGCCAAAAGAGTTTAGCACCTGCATCCTCCTGTGGAGGAAATTAAGTATCTGGATTTTCACAAATAACAGGCGCTCATGAAGGTACTTAACAATGAAACATTAGTATCCAGCAGACTCTCATCGCTCTCCTAAGTACTGATATTGCAGTGCTACCATTTCAATGGAAAAAAAAAATCCAAAACCAACTTGAAAATTATACCTAGACTAAAAATTTCTGATACAGTGCCAAATATATGGGGAAATCCAGCCCTAATCAATGAGTAGGGCACAGCAGATGTTGAAATGCTACTGCGGCAGAGGGTTAGTGCAGCTGGGACTGTTCTGGAACATCTGTGAAGCAAAAGTCAGAAAAGAAGATTATACTGGTATATCATCTAATGCAGCTTAAAAATAAAGAAATACATAAATAAACAACCTTTTGAGCTCCAAGCCCTTGCTTAGATCCTGAACAAGAGTACCTCTAGCTTTTCTTGTGCGTTTCTCCTCTCTCTCCAACACTCCTTCAGTGGTCATTTCATTGAAAGACCATTCTCTCCTGTTTTGGATTTGGTGGGGTTTTTTTGTTTTGGTTTTGGTTTTTTTGGTCGTTTTTTTGTTTGTTTGTTTGTTTGTGGGTTTTTTGGTGTTTTTTGTTTGGTTTTGGGTTTGAGGTTTTTTGTGGGGTTTTTTTGGTTTTTGTTTTGTTTTTGTATCAAGAAAGTATAAAGGAGAAAATGCAATTATATTTAACTTCAGAACTGTCCCTCAGCCATGCAAAAGCATAAGTAAGTAGTTCAGCTAGTGAACCACGTACCACTTCGCTGCTAGAGCAGGCTAGGAGGGGAGCGCTAACGCAGAGTCCTGCGGGATGCTGCGGCGCCGGCAGCCACAGACGAGCACAGCCCGCCCGTCCCGAGTGAACGCCGCTCAGCCGTCCCTGCCCGCGCCCGGGCCGGGTCCGCCACCGGGTCCGTAGGTGTGCGCGGCGGTGCCCGCCCGGCCCCGGCGGCGGGGGC
>VYZQ01017876.1:176291-194760 GCA_013400655.1 Mystacornis crossleyi
GCCGGGGCCGGGCCGGGCAGTGCTACCGGGCGGGCGGAGCGCGGTGCCCCGCGGTGGCACCGCCGAGGGCCGGGGAGGCGGGCGGGCAGAAAGAGAGGCTTTTAAATGGCTTTGAGGAGCGGTACCGCGGAGGTGGGGTCGTGCCGGGAGGCTGCAGCGGTATTACTTGTCGTGGCCGGAGTAGTGTACGTATTTTGGTTTGGGTTTTTTTTCTTTTCCGATTTGGCGTGCAGTATTTCAGGGAGAGGAGCTGGGAGTGCTGCCGAACTCCTGGAGGATATGGGTTAAATGAACCTTGGCTGCGGAAACTCGGAGCGGCTCTACCTTGCCTTTCGAACACGGGCGAGGAAGAGGTGGTGGTGTGTGCTCGTTTGGGTAGTTCGGAAGGGAGGTAGTTTGTCTCTGCTCGCTTTAGTGTGCTTGGTTTTAGTTGTCTGTAATAGAAACGTGCTCACTGGTAGGTATTTAAACGAAACCCAAACCAGGGTACTTCAGACTGAATAAGAGGTTAATGAAAATCATTGTGTGTGCAGACAGTGAATAGCACTCAATTGGGTAATTTCTATTCCGGACGCTGCTGGATTTTGGGGAGCTCCGTTTAATTCATCGGGCGCCCGTCCTCTTCACATGTTGTCATTTGAAAGTTAAAAATAACCCCCAAGTGCTCCGGGTTTTGCCTGCACCTGCCTTTGCACACGCTGACTCCCCGGAGTTCTGCGTGGTGTTCTCTTGGAGCCGAAGACGCCCGGTCCGTGTCCAGAGCCCTGCTATTTATAAGACTTGGCAGAGCGGGGGAGGAGGAGGAGGGATGCAGCAGCAGGCTGTTTGCCTTTTGCATAAACTACCGAGGCAGGTTGCATATTGTTTGAGATGTTGCATCGGTGGAGGCGAGGCGGGGTGCTGGGGGAAAGAAGTGCAGAAGCTGAAGTATTCCTAATCCTTCTTTTCTTAGGGACTGTGGATCTATGAAGCGCTTCCCTCCGATGTGAATGCAGTGTCCCCTGTGGGATGCAGTAGGTGATGCCCAGCTCTACTGCAATGGCAATTGGAGCTCTCTCTAGTTCTCTTCTCGTAACCTGCTGCCTCATGGTTGCCCTCTGTAGCTCCACCGTACCCGTACAAAAACTGGCCAAGGCTCAAGACAAACAGGAGCTAAAGGCGAGCCAGGAAAAGAGGGATCACACGTCTACAAGGGACAGCCAGACAGGTCCAGGGAAAATGAATGAGATCGGCAGGAGCGGGAGGGAGGAGGGTAGCAGGGACTGGAAGAGCAAAGGAAACAGGAACTACTCGAACAAGGAGTCTTGGACTAAGCAAAAGCAGGCTTGGAACAGCCAAGGGACAAGCAGTAAATCTGGGAGCATTCAAGTGCAAGAGCAAAGGGATGCTGCTCCCGAGGAACCTCAGGTGGCTGAAGATTCATCTCTCCCGGCATCTGCTGCGAGTGTCACTCCCGAGCCTCCGGAGGAGTACGCCTATCCGGACTACCGTGGGAAGGGCTGCGTGGACGAGAGCGGCTTCGTCTATGCCATCGGGGAGAAGTTTGCGCCGGGCCCTTCTGCCTGCCCCTGCCTCTGCACTGAGGAGGGCCCGCTATGTATCCAGCCCGAGTGCCCCAGGCTCCACCCTCGCTGCATCCATGTGGACACCACGCAGTGCTGCCCGCAGTGCAAGGAGAGGAAAAACTACTGCGAGTTCCGAGGGAAAACGTACCAGACCCTAGAGGAGTTCATGGTAAGGACTGAAGCCAAAAGTCATTTTGTGAATTCTTCTCTTGTTTAAAGTGGTATTATATTCTTTAACTGTTTTCTCAGAGGGTGTTCTGGGTCTCCCCTCTTTTCATTTTTGTGCTAATATTACTTCTGCAGTCCTGTGAAATATTCCCTTTAAACATGACCTTTCTTGCTCTATGATACTTTCAACATTTTTAAATGAGGGTGCTGATCTTTATTAATTCCTTTGGTATTTACAGTAAAAAATGCTCCTTGGAAGGATACTACTCGATGGTGTTATGGATTTTATGAAAATTTTCAACAATACATTTATTTCCTTATTTGACTATTAACTGTTAAACTTCTGCCCTGCAGGGATCAAGCAGGGTTTTGTGGGCTGACTTCTATTCCTAGTAATCAGTCTGTGATGATCCTTTCCTTTTTAACACTCTTTTTCTTTTTTAACTCTGTAAGTGGTGTTTCCAAGATTGCATAATGTTTGCTTTCTGAGAATGACTATGGGCCTTCTTTTTAATAACAGCATGGTCTGCAGTCTAGACTGCAGTGATACCTAAAGAACGGCCTTGAAAAGCTTTATGTTCAGGGAAATCCTTTTGGACTAGGGTCGTTTTAGCATTGTTGTGCAAAGTTATTATCATTGAAAATGCAAGATGTTACAGTGCACTCAAAAGTTTTGAAGCTGGGCCCGGTCTTCTGGTTGTTTACCTTGTCTTTTTCCATTAAGTATTTTTTTGTGGCTGAGACCTGTGAGCAGGCTCTAAGAATGACTTGTGAATTTGCTTGTGAATGACTGGTAGATACAGGGCTGGTCCAAAACCCATTTCTGAATACACCAGAGAGTTTTATGCTAAATATATTGAGGGGAGTATGAAATATGGTTCAGGGTTCTGGAAGCTGAGCCCCTCTCAGGATGGAGAAAAAGCAAATGTATTTGTGAAGGCTGAAAGTAAGTTGACACATTTGCTCTCTGTGGTATTTGCATATTCCTGAAAACTTAACTTTGGTTCATAATGTCTTTCCAAGTTTTTCAATTTAAGGAAAATAAATAATGGAGCAGAACTACTTTCTCCATAATAAATAACAGTGTTGCCCTTTGCTCTTTTTAGGCAGTAATATGCAGAGCACTGGTGAATTGCAAGGTATGGCAGAAAACATTGTATCATCCTCCTTTTTTCCATGTCACCCTCAAGGGTTGCATTCAATTCCAGGGTGGCAGTTTTCTACTTAAGAGGGAGTAGCTACCTTGACAGCATATGGTTGGTGTGACATTTTCAAAGCTGGCTTGTGAGATCCTTCCTTTCCCAGCAAACTTAATTCTTGAGGGGTGGCCAAAAGATGAAGCTTCTTCACACCTTCTCAATAGGTCAGAGTTTTAAAGGCTTCTCCCTGCTCTTCACTGACACTGTTCTACAGAGTTCCATTTCTTAGCCTTTTTATGTATTGTGGTGTTGTATTAATGGCTGTAAAGCAAGCCTAAAATACTGTGTTAAATGTGTAGTGAGCATAGAACCCTAATGTTCCCTGGTACATTTGAATATGGCTGGTAGCCTTGGTAAAAATGGAGTATTGAACAGTGACATTTACAGAAATGTTCTGAAAAGAATTTGGCTTTCAGTTGTCTTTTTAATCCTATTCAGCTTTCAGCCCTTGTCATATCTTCGTGTAATGAAACATCGGTTCCCTTACTGCCTTGTTTTACCCAGCTTTGGAAACACAAGTGAGGAGGGATGTCTGCTCAGGACAAGCAAGGGGAGTTACTGACGCAATTAGGCAGTGGAACTGCAGCCTGATTATTTTCCTATGTGAGAACCTTGTTTTTTGGTTGAGCTCCAGTGTTGGTTCCAATATTGTGAGCACAAGCAGTAAATGCAGCTGTTTGCCCAGGCCATTGCAATCAGTGGAGTTGTCTGGCAACACAAGGTGCAGATGTAGTCAGGTTGCTGCTGCAATTGCAAAATGCGAGCAATTGCACACAGTTTCAGAGGTAATTTTGTGAATTTAAAGTTGATGGTCTTAGAGAGGTTACTAATATGTTATCTCTTGATAAAGGTCAAGGAAGGAGTTATAAATGGATAAATGTGATTTTTGTCTGTGTCTGCACCCACTATTTGTGGCAATATTTTTCTTCACTGAAGGAAGAAAAAGGTGACCTCGTAACATTTAAGTGACATTATTTGCACAAACTTTTATATATAGATGTGTAATTATGCATGCAAGTTTGTGAGTCTGCTTATAGGAAATTCCTGTGTGGCTTGGTGTGGCAAAGAATTGCCCTGACTGGAGCCAGAAGCTGAGAGTGCCGGGGAATTTGAGGTTTGATGTTTTTCTTCTTTGATTTGCAGTCTGTTCTGCAGGCTTTGCTTGTGTGTGCATGTATGCATGCATTTTTCTGTTTTTAAAAAGGACATGGATGTCAACAAAAAACACAGCTTGGGTGTAGGGAAAGGATGAGGTCTCATAAAGCTCTTTCCATCAGCACCACTCTGGTCGCGTGTGGGTATTGTGAGGCAGAATAGCAATGTGATCATAGAATCCATTTGAGTAGAACTGGTAGCAAAATCTCTATTTGGTGAAGTGCAGTGGGGATAAAGTTCTACACTGAAGCTGGAGATTTCTAAAGCATGTGGTCCAAATCTTTCAAGTAAAATTTGAAAATGAAGGCTGACATACGAAGTCTTACAAGAACCATAAATTATCTTCAGAAGTGCAATGTTTTGGAAAAGATCTGTATTTTTGAAAGTTGTTGCTTTGTGTCTTTTAGAATTTCCTTGCTACCACAAATTGGGTTTGTTTTGTGGGTAAGTTACTTGGAAATCTGGAAGTCAACAAACCCACATGAGTTTTGAAAGATTTGAGGTATTTTGAAGGCAGAGAGGAGTAAAAGCATGGCTGGTATGTTTATTATTGTCAGTGTCACCCCATTCATGTTCTCCTGAGTCGTGTAAGTGGCAAGAAAATGTTAGTAAAAATTCCAGTGCAAAAGCAAGGAAATTTGGGATTATGATTGTTGTGGGGTTTTGTTTTTTAATTTAGGTGTTTTCAAGGTTCAAGGAACCAAATGTAGGTTATATATTTTTTTTTCAATTCAGCTTTTTTGTTTGATTTGGTTTAGATGTCTTTTTATTTTGTAATTAAAGTTTGACATGTGGAAGGGAGTAGGGGAAAGCTCAAATTACCTTGGACTGCAAATGGTTTGTCATTTCCTAATTACGACAATTAACACTAAGCTACTGGATAGACCTACTAAGCTACAGCTTTCTTCACACCCCACTAGTGGAAAACTTAGCAGTTTATACCATAGTGCATTTGCTCTTTTACAATGTCTGCAACTCCATTTATCCCTCTGCTCATAAACTTCCCTTTAAACAATTCTAAAGAAGTAGGGTTTTTTGCCATCTGCACTCTTATTTTCTACAGGTTTTATGGCTGCCTGGTGAACACACAAGACTTCTGTTGCCTCTTGTTGCCTTCCTGCAGTTTTTTCGTAGGCAGAACTGCTGCTGCTGTAGAGTTAACAGCTTCATCTGTAGACCATGGAGACGCGGTATCATTAGTCTTCAGAGAGAGGTTGACAGGTGGTATTATTTCCAGTCCGGCCTGGTTATGTCAGAAGTGCTGAGCATGAGTGCTGCTGGGCTGGTTGTTCCCCCCAGGAGCAGGTGGGATGCTCCTTGCGTTGACTGCCACTAGGAACCGCGCTGCAGGGAGTGCGCTTGCATTGCGTGGGTAGAGAGGGGAAATGAAGGACCAAATGTGTCTTTTCATTCTGATTGATTTAGCTGCTGTTATATACACGCATTGTCTTATTGTCTCTCTAGTGATGATTATGCCTCCAAGTACTGAGCTGCCATTAAGGTGCAGAAAGTGAGGGGTTTCTGCAGTTCCTGCTAGATCGTGATGATCAGTAAAAAGCAATGCACTGTTGTTTAGTCCAAAGATGAACAGATAATGGCTGACCCTGATACCATTTTAGCAGCCACTGTGGTTTCCTTGCATGCTTGAAGAGAGCTTTGTAGAAATAAGCTGCTGGAGACCTTCCTTATCTCTGCTACCATTACTGGGATTGGTGGGTTGTACAGATGACAGTACTTACCAAGGGTGTAGTGTAAGTATTCCCCTGAAATCCCATGATCTATGACACTAGAAGTGTCTTCATTACTGCAGTATCACATTAACAGTGTACTCTGTTCATAAAAGATACAATCTTCAGGTGTATGTGCTGTACAGGACAGAAATGTGTATTATGAATCATCATTATTAGGTAAGAATTAGATCAGTTTTGTTTCTCAATCAATAGTATTTTCAGTGCTTCATGAAGTGACTTATTTTTCTGAGAATTTCAGCCTTTGTCAAATTTGGAAATCTAGTAAACCTATTTAATTAGAACATGATTAAATTTTACAGAGGAGAGATTTTAGGAATAACATCTGTGTGCTGCCTTGTTTCCTGACTGTCATCACACACTTTAGTTTTTACACATCTTCCAGTATTGAATGACACAGCTATTAAGTAGTGTCCTGGGCTAAGGAATATCTGTTGTTGTAGCTACTGGTCTCATTGAACTTTGATGGTTGGCAAATTTGCATCTTTTACAAGTCATGGCAAAAAGTGTTAAAATTGATTGAAAGCTGTAGGTTTGCCTTGTTGATCCTGATCCTTGGAACTGAGTTCTGGTATCTTTGATCAAGTAGGATTACTTAAAAACAATATTAAAAAAAGTCAGTCCTTGTTAAAAAACATGTTTTTATAATTTAGTAAGTATTGTTTCTAGATATAACTCTAGAGAGAAGGATTCTTATTATTGACTTAATACTTAGGAGCTCAGGTTTGTTGACATTCAAAACTTCACATGTGGTTCAAGTGATTACTTGAAATACCTGAGCCTTTCAACTCTGAGCACTGGATCAAAAACCTCCTCTGCTGACAGTCCAGCTCTGGAAGTGAATGTGGCAGTTTAAAAACAATTACAGAGCAAAGTTGTCCCAAAGTCTGTAACAAAGATCTGCCGCACTGGGCTGTCAGCATCAGTGTAGGATTTTATAAACGTACACCGTGGTGTTATCCTTGGTAGAGTGTAAAGCAAAGAGAAAACACGAGGTGAGTAGCTAGCAAAGGAAACCTGAAATAAATAATGGTAATAAAAGCAGAAAGCAACACAGCAAGAGACCCTATTTAGGCTTTCTAAGCAGAGGGGAGGACGTGAAAGATATGCGAGTGCATAAGCAAATAACAGCCTTGGCAGGTGGGAAGGGAAGTAGCAAAGCATGAATGAGCATTTAGTTGGAGATGATGCTGTGCAAGAATCAGCATGTTTGAACTTTGGAAGTGAGAAGGATGTGAGAGGCGAGCAAGCAGAGAATGGATTTGAGGAAAAAATGTGATAGGCTGCCTAAAAAATAGGGAGAAGAAGCAGATGATCTCCAAGTTAGACATCTGGGTGATTCTTCACAGCGAATAATTATTTTCTTTTTTACATTTTTTTTTTCTGTTCTTATTGGAGAAATGCAGTGGGGGGTTGTTTGCATCAGCTGGAATCTGGAATGAAAAAGGGTCCATAAAAAGAACAACCTTCTCCTTAAGTAAACCAGTAATCTGCACAGATTATAGATTTAGAGGATCACTAATAATAACAGTCAGCTGCTCTGAGCGTGGGTACCCATGTGGTTTTTTGGAGTGCAGCAATGAGATTTACGGTGTAGCATTTATTGCTTTTCACATCCTTGTTTCCCTCTATCTTGTGTTGTATGAGGATGTCAGTAATGTAATGTGATGTGCCTGGTCAGAAATGCTGAAGAGGACAACTGGAATTGTACAAGTGGCAAGTACAGACATTTCAAAGTCCATTTTTTACTAAAGAGAGTCTTGCTGCTGTTTTGTTTGGAATTAATTTCTTTGAAGTAGGTCTTTCAGGTAACTATCTCATGGTATGCCTAGTCTGTAAGAGTTCTTTAAACCCAGTAACATTTCACTAGGTATCAAGGATTACCTGTATTTTCCTTCACCCCTTTCTTTGAATTTCAACTTCCTTTCAGAAAGTTACAAGTATTAGAAGAATGGTCCAAATACAGTTAACCTATGGGAAATACCTGAATTCAAAAGGATGTATTTTTTTCCTGACTTCTCTTTGAAAAATATAATTTTCAATAAAAATTAAACTTCCTGCTACCAAAATACTTTCAAACCTGAAAAAATTATGATATGGTTTTCCATTAAAAGAAGTTTCAAACTTCATTTAGCAAAACTTTACTTCTTAAAATACAATATTTTTCTCTAAATTATATTTTGAACCTCTAATAAAATAAACTAGATTATTAACTTAATTTTCAGGAAGTTCATTAGAAATTCTGTAAGGTAATTATTTTTTTATTTGTATTAAAAGTCTTCACTGTTCTTGTTTTCAACATCCCTCTGACTTTCCCGTTTGGTGTGTAGGTATAGAGAAGAACCTGTTTTGTTTTGGGGTTTTTTTCCTGCTTTGGTTGTGTAATTTTGCAGCACAGTCTTGCTCTCTGCATTATTTAGGCCACAAAACACATTTGTTTTACAGTGGGGAGGAAAAAGATGTGAAGGAAAGAACATTGCAGATGAGAAGGTGGGCATTGCACACTCCAGGCGTGCATTAAGTGAAGAAGTTAAAGAGTGACTGGGTTTGTGTTTCAGGTTTCTCCATGTGAAAGGTGTCGCTGTGAAGCCAATGGTGAGGTGCTGTGCACAGTCTCAGCCTGTCCCCAGACCGAGTGTGTGGATCCGGTGTATGAGCCCGACCAGTGCTGTCCCATCTGCAAAAATGGTGAGTGATGGCTGCAAAAGTAGGAGGAGGCCTCTGTGGGAGAGATCCATGTGGTTCTGTTCTGCTTTTGAAAAATAATTCAGATATTTTTCTTTTTCTTCGAATGGAGATGGAGAGTTGTGTGTGGATGGTGTAATCCTGTTGTGAGGAATCAGATCTCTCTTGACTGGGATGGACTCAGTTATGACCTATAGCAGTGGGGGTGTCGGTGGATCGATGCCGTGTTTTTTCCACGGGGTCCCTCGTGGAAATGCTTAGGCGGCGCTCTGCCGGCACCCACATGTGCACACAGCCTCACCCTCGCGGGTGGTTGCGAGCAGCCACTCACACACAGAGTCCGTGCGCGAACCGGAGACGGAAAGGCCAGAGGGGTTCTCTGCGTGCAATTCCGAGGCGTTTAATGGAACCAACACACTCGAAGAGAACAGAGGCAAAGAACACAGAACACAAGCCCGCGCATGGTTTTATCCCGGAGGGTCCCAGGGGCGGGCAGAGCATCAGAAGCCAATGGTCTGAGGGCCAAGGGGTAGGGGCAAGGTTGAGTGACATAACAGGGGCCAATGGGAGAAGGGAGGGTTGGGGGGAGAGAACCAGGGGCCAGTGGGGTCTCGCTGAAGGGAGAACTTTCTAGCACAGTGGAGTGGGAAGAGACCACTTTGTAGTTACACGGGGGTGTAATGTGGACTTAGCCACTGCAAAAATGACCTATGGGGATTTTTGTTACCCAAGAGACAATTAGGATGTTAATACCAGCTGTTCATGTATCTCTTGGATATAAAACTTGCATGAACTCATTGTGGCTGTGTTTTACATAGGCACACAAAATGGAACTCACTCTTCATGTTATCCACGTTTCAACATGAGCAGGGAAAGCTACTTTTGTTCTCCATTCACATTTGTTTCCCTTTCAGATACTCTTCTCCTTTTTTCTTTTTTTTTTTCTTAAGGCAAATCAAATGTACCTTATTGAGCTCATCTAATTTTCATAACTAAATGAATTAAACTCCAAAGTTTAATTGAATATTTTTCGTAACTAAATTAGACAGAAATTCTCTCTACTCCCAGCAAGGGCTTGCATTAGATCAAAGTCTTAGTCTATTTAGAGGGAAAAAATTACATGACACACTAGTTCATCACTTATGAAGAAGAAATGATAATTTATTAATAGAAATGAAAGCTGCAAAATCTCAAATGAAATTATATTTAAAATTAAAAAAGACATTTAAAAATACTCAGATAATATGCAGACATCTATTATTTCTCTTGAATAGGTAGTTTTCATTACATTAGCCTAAACAAACTGATTAAAATTTTGGAAAAGTTGGGGGAGGAGTGAGTGTACAGCATATGGTTTCTGCAAATTTAACAGTAGATGATAAGGGATTGTTAATTGCATTGGAGGAGTTTCATTTGTATGGATATAAAAGTAATTGCTTCACATCTCTTAATTGGTTGTTACAACCCTGAAGGAATTTGTTCTCGGCTGTACAGCTTAAGGGCAGTCTTGTTTCTGGAGATGAGGACAGGCATTTTTTGAGGCATTTAGGGACCGTTCCTGAGAAAGTCTGAATTTGGAAGCTGGTGATGTCATAGCTACCTAGTCCGAAGGATCCTTAGCACTTGTTTGATGGCAAGAATGTTGCTGACATTGTGTGTGACATGCTCTGCTGCAGTTCCCCAGGTCAAAATGACTTTAACTGGCAAAAGGTCTGTTTTCAGTAGCAGGGGTGGAGTTACAAGCAGAATATATTAAGACTCTGTAGTCTTTCCCACTGGATTTGTCCAGTCATCTTAAAAGTGTTTGGAGCTGGATGGACTTTCCACCAGCACACCTTCTCCCACAAGCAGCAACACAATGCATAGTAGTGGCAATCTCCCGGTGATGGCTCTCTTTTGGCTTAAGATAGTGTAGCAGTGCAGGGCTTGGCTTGGCTGTGTTACCAGCTGATCCGGTTTAAACCCAGAAGAGCAAAGAAAATTACATCCCTGTGTATAAACCGGAAGGAACTTAGAAGGTTCAAAATATACCCAAAACCGAGATTAAAACCAAACGATGTTAGATGTTGGTGCCAAAAAAACCTGACATGTTTTATTGAATAGTAAAAGAGGCAAGGAGAAAGAAAGAGAAAAGAAAGAAATAGAAAAAGAAGTGTGCGTGGTGGGTGTGGGGACAGGGAGAGGTGACAGGGGTTCGGTGGAAGCATATCACCCCTCCGAGGGTCCCAACATCTCGTTGCTCCCCTCCATCTGGTCTTCTTGGTGATGAGGGTCCCCTGTCACCACGGCCATGCAGCCACATGCCACCACACACTGAAGAGTAAAGAATTCCGTGGATTAATACACCTTTTGGGCAGGTGGGAATGCCCACGTGTCCCCCTTGCAGGGGCCAGTTTGACACTGTCCCTTGCAATGCTGGGGGTCTGTTGCATCATCTCTGGTGCTCCGGTGCAGGGTCTGGGCACCCCTTTTTGAGGGGGGGCCTTTGATGGGCCATGTCAGCCCCTCTGCTGGAGATAAGCTTTTCCCCACCCAGGTGGAGGGCACCTTAGCTGGGCTCCTCTGCACAGTGGAGGACGGGCGGTCACTGCGCCTCTGACCACCGGCTTTTCCAACACACACCCAAAGCCTCTCTCCCCCCACCCCTTGGTGCGAGGATCTGTGCCAGCCTGACAGCTGATAGCCCTGGGGATGTGGTCTCCACCCTGGAGGTGTTTAGCTTCGACTTTGTGAATGTCCGCAGCCCTGAGCTGTTACTTTATCTTACCTTGATCAGCAAGCAGGTCCAGGGCCTCTCAAAGAGTCCCACTCAGGGTGTGGTAGTCTTCTCTGCAGCTTTTGTAATACAGTTTTAAAAGTCTGTCATGAAAATGTTTAAGTCATAAACTATAATATTTTAGTCTCTGACAGGCTGTTCACATAGATTCCCTGACACTTTTCCCAGAAATGAGGAAAAGTTACCAAAAATTGCACATGAAACATGCTTTTTGTTGTGAGGAAGCTGCCTTTTCTCCGAGGTGTTAAAGCTGTATTACCTGACTTCTGCCAGCAAGAAAAGGATGGTCTTGTCCTCAGCCTCTGAATCCCTAATATTACTTGTATATTTCTCCCGTTTAACCATGAGCTGGCATCTCTGACCCAGTTTCAGACCAAGGTCACCACAGCTGCCTGTTTCTAATGAGCTGTACTGTCACTTTTCCGCATGTCAGAGAACCAACGGTGGCTTTCCTTGTTAGCTTTTAGATGAAGAAGGAAACCATTAGCAAGAACAACAAAACCAAGATAGCTCAGAAGCAGCTCAACTTTTCAGTTGGTTCAGCAGCTTCAGTATAATATCATGAAGAAATATCTGAGGAAACCTCTACATCTGGGGAGTGCTTTTAAAAAAAAAAGGACTGTCTTCTTTTAGAGCTTATTTTAAAGTGTGGTACACGTGCAGTTCTCTAGGAACTTCAGTGAAATGCTGAATGTTTTTAATTAGACTGGAGCAAAAACCTACTGAGCAGGAAAACCTAGCCTGCCTCATCCTCTCATTTTCAAGCCTGCTGGAACAAATGTGCTGTGAATGTGAGTTGGAGAAACAATCGTTGTGTTGTGCTTCACGATTGATTGTTTCAGCGATGACATCAATGACATCATGTTAGTGACACGAAAGAGCTTTGGGAGATGTACAGGGAGCTCAGCCATATAACCTGATCGGTGGGAGAGTTGGAGCCATAGGAAGCATAGAGTGAGGTAACTGCTGTCATGATCTGCAGTAGAGCTAGAAGGAGTGGGAGGTGAAGTTTGGGTTCTCTACATTTACTGGCATTTTTGTGTTAAAAATGCAGACAATCAAACTGGTTTCTCTCCTTTTCCTGACACTTCTTAACATAGAGCACCTTCCCAACTTTCCTGGTCTGCAGATTGCTGGCAGTGACCCAACAGTGAGAGCTGAGTGACTACCTCTCTCACTGGTAAGAACATACACAAATGCCCGATTAAGAAGTATGGGGGAGATCTAGTGCGAGCCTGTGATTATTAGAAATTAATGAATTCACTGTCTTGACAGGTGTGAGACACTGCATCTTATCTCTTGTGGGAAGGAGGGTATGTAGTTGACTTCTCCGACCTATTTTCACGAAGTTGGTGGCAGCCCTTACGAGGAGGGGCAGATGTGTAACTGCACGTAAGGCTTACACAACTGTGCACGTGTGCAGGTACAGACTTGCTTTGAGTGTAAGAAGTGGTGAACTGTGGAATTAAAGAATAGTTGTATGTGTAGTATTTAATAAACTTCCATATCACATCCTGACTTTCAAAAAGAAACCTGGATACTTCCATAGCTGAAGATACTATTTTTCTCCTTTGTGGGCAGGGACAGCGAGGTGCTTTAAAAGAACACTTGCTGTGAAAAGTAGCATGTAGAAGGGACAAAAGATAACACCTCACTGAGAAGATCTTGGGATTAGGGGAATTTTCCTACTTTTTATGTCTGAAGTCACTGCAACTGAGGAAGCTGTTTTGTGTTTATCTCATATAAATGCCCTGAAAGGAAATAGGGTGAGCATAGAGGGGGATGGAGGAGAGGCAGCTTCCATCTCATGTGGATTGACACCTTGTTCTTCATGCTTTTGGTTAACATCAGCACCAGCCACATCAAAAAACATCCAGAAAGTTAAATCTGACTTCAGAAAGTTGCTTTAAGTAACAGGTGCCCAGTTCAGAGCTTTATCCTGCTTTACAATATTAGCATAGTGGTTACTTTTGTGGAAGCCATCCCTGTTCACAGTGATATCAATAACCTCAGATTCAGGTACAGACATTTCTACGGTTTGTGCAGAGTTAAGGGTAGAGATAATGGGCATACGATTGCCCTTACACTGAGAAAAGGCCAGGTACTTGTCACTGATGCATTTGTGGAAGGGGGTGGGGGGGTAATACTGGTAGTGAATTACCTTGCTCTAGATTAAATTACCTTGGTTGTGTGTTCCACTTCTGTTCCCAGCATTAGAGCCCTAATAGGCATACGCAGCTGAATTCTGTTTTGCCTGAAGCCTGCAGCCACGGAGCAGCCGATGGAGTCAAGGGTGGCCCTGCTCCTGCCGGTGTCTTTGCAGGAAGATGAGATTAAACCCGTAACCCATGTGGAGCCTGAGGGGGTGTCGTGGTTGCTAGACCAAAAAACATTTTGATCTAAGGTCCCCAAGAGATTTTTATTTCATTATATGGCTGAAAGATTGCCCCAGATAAAATGAAGCAGATCCTGTTGCCTTCCTAGCATTTATCTATCTGCATGTCAGTGTTGTTTCTCTGTCTACGGCAGGAAGAACTGAGCTTCTCCTTTCGGCAAAGGCTCATAGTTGTACAGTCAAAAATAAAAACGCTGATGCCCGGAGGATCAAGTGTGTTCTCAGAGCTGTAACATTTGCAGGAGATGTCTATTCTTACTGGCTGTGCAATAGGGAGACTTTAGTCCTTTTCCAGTCATTTCAGGTGCCTTAGGTGGAATGAGTCAGGACCTTATGTGATATTTGTGTTCATAGTTACGGTCGAAATACATGCATCATTCAGTTGAAATGATTGCTGCTAGTGAAGTGCAGGCCTAATGTGCTGTGGCCAGGGAGGGTGATTGGTGATGGTTTTGTATCCCTGTGCTGTGAAGCTGACTCGCTGAAACTTTCTGTAGTTACCTTTGCGTACAATTACGGGGTTTAGGCCCAAGGAGACTTGGGAGTGCTTCTGAGTGGCAAGTGGGACCTCTGTCTGTGAGGAGCTCTCATGGGAGCAAAACCCTGGTAATGGCTGGCAGAGCTGCTGTCCCCTTTTGCTACCGTTCATAATATGGGACTTTGTCTCACCTCGGGACTCAAATCTGTTAAAAAATGGTGCTGGTTGATGCAGTACTGTTGCCCCTGCTATCCCTCTAAGATCCAGAGAGGCTGAGAGACCTGTCTGGCCATAAGGAAGACGAGGATGTTTATTCTGGGCTAATAAAGGGAAGTTGCACCTTGGCAGCTCGCACATGACCTGGCTGTTTGCTCTTCCCTGCAGCCCCAGCTTTGCTCAAGTACCATGGAGAATGTGACCGGTAAAATTTAATGTCCTTCTGCAGTGTGTTTAAATATAATATGATATGACCTTGACTCTTAATCTCAGCAATGAAGAAAGTATCATCATGCTGCTGTCCAGGTAGGGGTAAAGGCAGGACTATCACAAACATCCGGAATGTAATTGCTGTAAAATTCAAGTAATCAGTGCCTTTGATTTTTCTCTCTTCCTCTTTCTATTGTTGTTTTAAATACTTTTTTCAGTCATGCTTTGGCAGCTAATTTATATATAGCAAATGAGATCCAGACGTTTTAAAGCCAGAGTGGTTGCTGCAGTCTACATTATAAGGAGGGGATCAAATCAGGTAGTCGTGGTGGTCTCTTCTAGATGTAAAATGTAGGTACCATAAAATGATTGTAAATTCTAGTTGATAAGATTGAAACAGTATTTCATTTATTTTAAAAATGAAATGTACATTAAAAAGTAATAACCCAATACAAGAAATCATTTCAAACTAATCCCAGTTCCACCCACACAGTATGCACCAATGTGATTTATTCCCTTCTAATGTGTTTACTTCAGGCATTTGAATGCTTGTGTATGCAGGGTAACATTTGCTCCATGTTTTTGTGTGCATGAGCCGCTTAGCAAAAACTTCTGCATAGACTCTCCACTGTAATAGACTGTATTTCACAAAATGATTTATAATATGGGACTCTTAACTAAGAAATATTAATGTTCTAAGGGGAATGAATGTTTCAGGGAGAAAAACACTATTAAAGTTGCACGAACAGCTGTTTGTGATTAAAATTGCCTAGAGATTATGCAGGTAGGTTGAAAAACTGTAGCAGATATTTTGGCAGCCATGTATTGAAAACAAGAGACTTGCTTCTTTTTGTCTGCATTGAGCATTTAAAGTAGCTTCCAAATCTGGTAGGTGAAGTTGATAAACTAGTTGCAGTAGTTTTTATTCTTGGTTTCTGCTGTTGATGAAGTTGAGAGGAAGTTTGGTCTGTGTTGTCTTAATTCTAGGAATTCCTTTAAACTCATTTCATCCCTCTGCTCACTTTCTCTCTCTGCTGTGGGAAAGTTGGTGGCTGCGTAAGCCGTGTGTGCTTCCTGTGCAGAAATCACAGAATTTTATTCTTGTGCCATTTTTTCCACGTAGATCTAAAGCTGTTTAAATGTGCATGGATCAGCACTGCAAAGTGGGCTGAGCAAAACCTTTTGCCAAAACCATACAGGCCTTGTTGTTTCCAGCTCACATCCATGTGCGCGTATGCTTATGGATATGTGATCCACTGTTGGCATGCTGGTGGCTAAGCAGTGGCAGGTGCTGTTATTTCCTCCAAGGGTGTTTATTTAGCGTACAAGTTATGTCATCTTCCAGGGTATACAATTATTTTCCCCAGTACAGAAACCCACCAGAGGATGAAAAGGATCTGTCTGAAGATATGGCAAAAGCATCCAGTTATACTGAGCCTAGATCAGTTACAAGGATAAATCAGTTTATATAGTGTATATGTACTTATTGCAAATAAATGTTGTGTGCATTTTTTTTTCCACTCAGAGGCCAAAATGCTCTCAGCTGGGAGTTCTGCTGTCAAGAGGCAGCTGTAACTGCCCCTGAGTATATAATGTCCCATCATTTTGCTCAGACACGTGAGGACAATCAGAAATTATGCTAACCTTGGCATTTAAAGTGGTACTTTATACTTAAGTAGAAGGATATAGAACTATTAAACTATAAAAGCAGTGTATCCTATAAGGTTTTCAGAAATTACTTTGCAATATTTTTTCATTATAGGCTGCTACAGTGAGCCTGAAAAGCATTCAGCAGTCAGTTTTTTGCCTCTTACCAGATACTGTGGGCTTAAGTCATCTATCAAAACTAAATTCTTCTCTATCAGTCTGTTTTAATGGCAGCTGCTTGCAGGGATTGCCATTTTATTGTAGGTTGCAGCAAAAGCTGATGATGATGTGCCCCAAACTGTTGTTTAGTGATGATAGTCCCAGGTGAGTGTGGGAAACAAGCCGCCAGTTCCTCATGGAGGTTAGAACTTCCATGTGTCACAGCCACCTGGCTTCTTAAAGAGTTTTGGGTCAGCCTCAGGAGCAGAAAAATGAACGTGCTTACTGTGCTGATAGAAAATGAACAAACACTGAAATGCTGGGATGGGAGGCGAAAATAATTTTCTAGCAACTTTCTTGTATCTGATGTACCTTATAGTGCTTGTCACAGCAGTTTCACGTATCTGCCATCCTGTGTAGTTCTGGATGCTGGTTAGGGTTCAGACAGGAAAGTGCCTTTGTGCCAGTACTCATCAGAGTATTGGAGTAAACACTGAGCTATTGATTTGTCTTTCCTGACACTTTCTCTATTACACAGAGTTGCATTTGGGCATTTGCTTGGTTTCTAGCAGAACAGCTAGCCCATGCTCCCCAAAATGAAGTCATCAGTTGCTTTGGAGTTTTGCTTGCTCGTTTGCTTTGTGTTTTTAAGTTCTTCATGTGAGAATTTTCTGGGTTTATATTGCAGTTTTATTTACACACGCATGGAGATAGGTAAGATGTGAAAAGAAAAAAATTGATCCCAGATCTCACCTGGTGCCCCACTCCTGCTATGTACACTGCCCCCAGTTCTATTCCTTTGCTGTTCGAAGAAAGCAAACCTTAAGGGAGTTGCTTTTTCTCCTACATCCAGTATTTCTTTATGTGCTGTTCATTAGAGAAAATATTCCCAGTGTTAGTTTTGCTCCCCCATTCTGCTATTGGATGTCTATTTTAATTTTGTATGTGTCACTAGTTGAAATTGTGGCAAACATCTGGGGGGCATGTAGGATTCCTAGGTCTGAAATACTTGTGTGCGTCTTGCTGTATGCTACGTCCTTGGAATAATATTCCCTATGAGTCAAACACTACACAATTTGATCAAATTGTGAGCTCTTAGACGCTGAAGCCCTGTCTTGGCCCAGACTGAGTTACCATAGGTTAATTCATTATCCAGCGTTAGCTGAGCTGCTGTCACTGTCCATGCGAGCTCTTAGTTGTGTTCTTTGCAGATCATCGTGCTTGTAAATAGAAGCTGTTTACTAGCTAGGTGCTACAGTAGTACGTCTACATGGCTGATTAGTATTTTGTGGTGTGATCAAAAGGAGCAGTGAAGAAAGATACACACCTTTTGCATTTTGCTTTATGTTCTTCTGCATTTTTTCATTGCTATTTCATTATGTTCAATGAGGCATCCAAGAGTTTTCTTGGCTTTGAGGAGAAATGGAGGCTTATATTAAAGTGCTGTGGTATGTTAGTATATCTCTCTCATATAAGAACACTTTCCCTCTGATGATAAATGATATAATCAAAATCTCCTTTACTTCTAAGTGCAGTGTAATTTTCTCTGCTTATTTTTTCATAGGAAGTTGAGGTTTGGGCATTAGGGAAGATGTGAATTGATCCAAGTGACTTACTGGTTGATGGAAACGGGGAATTAGCTGATTTCATTAAATATCATTTCCTTACCACTTTGCTTTTCTGTGATTGAGCTTTGCAATTGTGATGGCCTTCCCATGAAGTGCAGGATTGCTAATGCCAGGTTTGTCTCAACGTTACTCCTCTTTCTTTTCAGTTTGTTGTTGGTCTTACCGTGAGCATGACAGCAGAAGTGTTCTTCGAGTCCTGCTTGAACTGTGTTTATAAATGAAGTCAAAATCTCATCAAGAACAGGAAAACCTGTTTCCTTTCCTGACATGAGCTTGACCAGGGGCTGACTTGGACACCTCTGCCAGTGTTTGGAAAAGGGGTTCTGAAGGAAAAGGAATGAGGAGTTCTTAGGGAAAAGGCTAAAAGCTTCTGTTATTTTTTATTAATATTTGTAAAATTGTAGTGCTTGTTCTTCTTGTTGCTCTAAACAACATCTTAC